>PVIA01014178.1:0-28308 GCA_004024845.1 Tonatia bakeri
TTTTTTCTTTTTTTTTCTGTTTTTAAATATATTTTATTGATTATGCTATTACAGCTGTCCCATTTCCACCCTTAATTCCCCCCGACCCTGCACACCCCCTCCCACCCACATTCCCCACTTTAGTTCATGTCCATGTGTCATAAGTTCTTTAGCTTCTACATTTCCCATACTATTCTTACCCTCCCTCTGTCTATTTTCTACCTACCATCTATGCTACTTATTCTCTGTACCTTTTCCCCCCTCTCTCCTCCTCCCACTCCCCTGTTGTCAACCCTCCATGTGATCTCCATTTTTGTGATTCTGTTCTTGTTCTGTTTGTTTGCTTTTGTTTTAGGTGTGGTTGTTAATAACTGTGAGCTTGCTGTCTTTTTACCATTCATATTTTTATCTTCTTTTTCTTAGATAAGTCCTTTTAATATTTAATATAATAAGGGCTTGGTGATGATGAACTCCTTTAACTTGACCTTATCTGAGAAGCACTTTATCTGCCCTTCCATTCTAAACGAGAGCTTCGCAATCTTGGATGTAGGTCCTTACCTTTCATGAGTTCACATACTTTTTTCCAGCCCCCTCTTGCCTGCAAAGTCTCTTTTGAGAAATCAGCTGACAGTTTGATGGGAACTCCTTTGTAGGTTACTGTCCCCTTATCTCTTGCTGCTTCTAGAATTCTCTGCTAATTTTAATCTTAGGTAATGTAATTATGATGTGCCTTGGTGTGTTCCTCCTTGGGTCCAACTTTTTTGGGACTCTCTGAGCTTCCTGGACTTCCTGGAAGTCTATTTCCTTTGTCAGATTGGAGAAGTTCTCCTTTATTCAAATAACTTTTCCACTTGTTGCTCTTCCTCTTTTCCTTCTGGTACCTCTATAATTCGGATGTTGGAATGTTTAAAGATGTCCTGGAGGTTCCTAAGACTCTCCTCATTTTTTTGAATTCTTGTTTCTTCATTATTTTCTGATTGTATGTTTTTTTTCTTTCTTCTGGTCCATTCCATTGATGTGAGTTCCAGTTTCTTTCCCATCACTATTGGTTCCCTGTACATTTTCCTTCATTTCATTTAGCATAGCCTTCAGTTTTTCATCTAATTTGTAACCCAAATCAACCAATTCTGTGAGCATCGTGATTACCAGTGTTTTGAACTGTGCGTCTGATAGGTTGTCTATCTCTTGGTCACTTAAAAGTATTGACTCTGTGGTTTTCATTTGTTCTTCCATTTGAGCCATCTCTCTCTCTCTCTCTTTTTTTTTTTTTTGGTCTGGTCACACCTGTTACGTATGAGGATGGAGCCTTAGGTGTTCACCAGGGTGGGGCAACCCAGCTGTTGGGTTGTGATACTGTGTGGGGGGGCAGGGTTCAAGAGGGTATAATGGCGCTTGCTCTGCTCTCTGTCAGATTTCAGTCCCCTCTGCCACTTCCCATAAGCAAATTGGGCCCTTCTGGTGCTGGTTCCCGGGTGGGTGGGCT
Source organism: Tonatia bakeri (assembly GCA_004024845.1). Lineage (NCBI taxonomy): Eukaryota > Metazoa > Chordata > Mammalia > Chiroptera > Phyllostomidae > Tonatia > Tonatia bakeri. The sequence goes on from PVIA01014178.1 coordinate 1,463, forward strand.
TGTGTACATTCTGGAACCCTGTAGGTCTCTCCAACGAACTCTCCTGTGAGGCTTGGAGTCTCCCCCGGCACCTCAAACCCCACAAGTGTTTTCAATCGGTGCTTTTAGGCTTTATTTCTCAGTGCCAGGTCCCTGGGTTGCATGGTCTATCTCGAAGCCTGTTTTCACCTGGTTTCTCTGTGCATGAATGTGTGACTGTGGACAACCAGCTGCCTTGTGCACCTCACTGGGTCTGCTCGTTGCCTCCCCATGCCCAGGGTCTGCTAGCCGCCACCTGTGCACCTGGGGTCTGCCAGCCACCACTTTTTCCCACCACGACCCCTCTCCGCAGGCCTCCGACTCCACCCCTCTTACCAGTCTGGATGAATGTTTGTCAGACTTCCATACAGTTCAATTTTCTGCCTGTTCTGGTTGTTTTTCTGTTTCTAAATTTTTGTTGTCTGTAATTTTGGTTGTACAAGGAGGCACAGTGTGTCCACCTATGCCTCCGTCTTGGCCGGAAGTTCATTGTGGTTTTGATTTGTATTTCCTTGATCATTCATAACACTGAGCACATTTAATGTACATGTTGGTCATTTGCATATCTTCTTTGGGAAAAAACTGTTTTTCAGGTCCTTTGTCCATGTTTTAATCAAATTATTTGGGTGTTTTTCTTATTGAATTGTATTAGTTTATTACATATTTTGTGTACATGGTTTGCTAATTATCCCATTCTATAGGCTGTATTTTCATTTTGTTGATCATTTCTTTTGCTGTACAGGAGCATTTCAGTTCAATGTATTCTCACTTGTTTATTTTTGCTTCTTTTATTTTAGTGTCAAATCCAAAAAAAAATCATTGCCAAGACCAATGTCAAGGAGTTTTCCCCTCATGTTTTCTTCTAGAATTTTTAGTTTCAAGTCCTATATTTAGGTCTTCAATCCACTTTGAGTTAATTTTTGTAAGATAAAGGTCCAATTTCATTTTTTGGAATGGAGATATATGTTTTTTCCCATACCATTTATTGAAGATCCTATATCTTTTCTACATTGAGCATTTTTGATTCCCTTGTCAAACATTAATTGGCCATATATGCATGGCTTTAATTCTGGGCTGTTGATTCTGTTCTGTTGGCCCATGTGTCTGTTTTTATGCCAGCACTATACTGCTTTGTAACATAGTTTGAAATTAAGGAAGTATGATGCTCCAGCTTTTCTCCCCTTTCTTTTCTCAAGATTGCTTTGGCTATTTGAGGTCTTCTGTAGTTCCATACAGATTTTAGAGTATTTTTTAATTTCTGTAAATAATACCACTTAAATCTTGATAGGGATTCATCAAATCCATAGCTGGATTTGAGTAGTATGAACAATTTAACAAATTAACAATGTTAAGTCTTCTGATTCATGAACACAGGATATTTATGTATTCTATTTCTTTCATCAATGTCTTATAGTTTCTAGTGTACAGATCTTTCACTTCCATGGTTATATTTATTCCAAAATACTTTATTGTTTTTGGTGTTATTGTGAACAGCATTGTTTTCTTTCTTTTTCAGATATTTCATTGTTAGTGTATAGAAATGAAACTGATTTTCATATGTTGATCTGTATCCTTCAACTTTACTGAATTTATTTATTAAGTCTAACATTATGTAAGTTCAAGATGTACAATGTGATGATTTGATATATGTTTGTTTTTTGCTGGAGCCTTTAGTGTTTTCTATATATAAGATCATGTCATCTACTTACAGGGACAATTTTGCTTCTTTTCTGATTTAAATCTCTCTCTCTCTCTCTCTCTCTGTCTCTCTCCCTACCTGATTGCACTTTTAGTACTATCTTGAATATGAGTGATGGAAGTGGGTACTCTAGTCTTGTTTGTGCTCTCACAGGAAGAGATTTCAAACTTTCACCACTGAGCACGTCATGAAAGTTATCTCTGGGCTTGTCAAATTTAGCCTTAATCTTTCTATTCCCAATTTGTTAACAGTCTTTTTATCATGAAAATATGTTAGATTTTGTCAAATGTTATTTTTCCTGGACCTGTTGAGATGATTATATCATTTTTAGTATTTATTTCTTTAATGTGATGTGTCACATTTATTGATTTGCATATGTTGAATCATCCTTGCATCCCAAGGATGAATCCTATTTGATCATTGTGTATGATCTTCTTAATGTGCTTTTGAATCCAGTTTGTTAATATTTTGTTGAAAATTTTTTATATTTATATTCATCAGAGATATTGGCCTTTATTTTTCTTGCATTTTTCTTGTCTGGCTTTGATATGAGGGTATGCTGGACTCATTAAATGAGTTTGGAAGTGTTCTTTTTTAATTTTTTGAAGTATGGGCATGAATTCTTTAAAAGTTTGGTAGAATACACCAGTGAATCTGTCTAATCCTTGGCATTTTGTTGTTATAGTTGTGAAGATTTTGCTCCCTGATTAAATCTCCTGACTTGTTATTGGACTGTTCAGATTTTTCTCTGTCTTCATAATTCAGAGTTGGTAGATTGTATATTTCTAAACATTCATTCTTTTCTTCAAAAAAGTTATGTAAGTTTTTGGTGTATACTGTTTATAGTAACCTCATAGTCCTTTGCATTTCTGTGGTATCAATGTGATGTCTTTTTTTCATTTACAATTTTATTTGGGTCCTCTTTTTCTCTTGGTTAGTCCAGCTAAAGGTTTGTAAATTTTTACCTTTGCAAAGAACCAGCTCAGTTTTGTTAATCTTTTCCATGTCTCTATTTCATTTGTTTCTGCTCTCTTCTTTATTATTTCCTTCCTTCTGCTAACTTTGGGCTCAGTTTGTTCTTTTTCTAGTTTCCTGATGTATAATGTCAGCCTATTTACTTGAGGTCTTTTTTGTTTTGATGCACACACTTATAAACTTTCCTTTTAGGCTACTTTAGCTCACCCCATAAGTTTGTACAATGTTATGTTTCCATTTTCATATATCATATTTTTTATTTCCATTTTAATTTCTTCTTTAAAACGTTGGTTGTTCAGGAGTGTGTTATTTTCATGTATTTATGATTTTTTTCAGCTTTTTCCCTCTTAATTTCTAGTTTTATATCATTGTACTCAGAAAAAATACTTGATATAATTTCTATCCCTCTGAATTTGTTGAGACTTGTTTTATGTCCTAACATATAATATATCCTAGGAAGCGTTCTGTGTGTGCTTGAGAAGAACGTGTACTCTGTTGCTGTGGTATGGAATGTTCTGTGTATGCTCCGCTTGTGTTATTTGGACTATAGTGTTGTTCAAATCTGCTGTTTCCTTATTGAGTCTCTATCTAGATGATCTGTTCATTGTTGAGAGTAGGATATTAAAGTCCCCAACTACTATTGTATGGTCATTTATATTTTAGTCCTTTTAGTTCTGTTAGTATTTGCTTTATATATTTAGGCACTCTAAAGATGGATGCATAATTTTTACAACTGTTATATCTTAATGAATTGATACCTTTATCATTATATAATAACCTTCTTTGTCTCTTATGACCATTTTTAACTTAAAGTCTATTTTGTCTCCTATAAGTATGGCTACCCCTGGTTGCTTTTGGTTAACATTTGCTTGTAATATCTTTTTCCATTCCTTCACTTGCAGCCTACATTTATCCTTAAAACTAACCCTCTCTCTCTGGATCTCGGTGTCTGCAACTGTAAAAGGAGGGTGTTGGTCTAGTTAAAGTAGGTGGTCAGAGACTTCTGGGGTCAGTGATGGGGGGTGGGAAGGACCATTGCATGGCCATGACCTTGGTCAAGCATCCCAAACCTGAGTTGCCTGCCATGGAGCCTGAGGGTGGATGTGAGGTTTCCACCTGCAGTACCCAGTGTACAGGGAACCCAGGTCATGCTTTGGATTTGGGTTATTTCCCCCCTGCAAATGCACTCACACTGCTGATCTGAAAGGCCTGCACTGGTTCCAAAGCACCACACTACTGCAAAGATCAAATCCACCCCCATAACAATCAAATGGGAAACTTTCAAAAGTCTCAAGAAACTGTGGACTTGAGTGATACTTTCGTGTCCCACTTTGACAGTGTTTCTCAGGTTTGTGCCCTTGTGAGTAAATTGTGGTGACTAGCATCACCTGGGTAAGTGAACCGGGAACCTCAGCTCCTTGGAACCTATTGCATGGTCTGGTTCTGACTTTTCCCTTTCTGAACTGCTGTCCATGAGGCCCACTCTGATGTGCCGGTGTTTCTTTTTGTCTGGGATTTGATCATTGAACATACATTGTTTTGTGTCTGAGAGTTTTTAATTTGGATTTTTTTACTTTTTCCATTCAGCTCTGTATTTTTAAGGCTCATCTGTGTCCCTTATTGTCACCTGGTCCTCTGAGCAATGTGTTCACTGAATGTCACTGTCCACTCCCCTGGCTGTCTATGGCTCCCTTTTGTCTCAACAAGTCTGTCCTCATATCCCCTATGTGCCCCCTCTGGGGTCTTTGTGAAATAGGAACACTCTTAAAAGTAACAGAGACTCTTAGCATCCTGGTCAGCTCAGAAAAAATGCCCAGGGTACAGATTCCAATGTCCTTTAGCTTTGAGCTAATGACCCCCAGGTCCCCAAGAAACTGACACAAATATGGGTCTGGAAATGAAAACCCATGATGTTGGTGTAAAAAAGCACATAATGAGAAAACATAAATATAGGTACACACACTCATACCACATGCATACACACATGCATACATAAACATGTATGCACACAAGCACACATACAATACACACATGTATGCACGCACACACACACACCAATTGCTTTCTTCACCATCAACATTGTCTTCCCCACCCCACACCCACTGCACACACCTATGCCAGGCATTCTGTCAGCAGCTTCAGCTCTCTAAGTTCCTGCAACAAGTCTGGGAGAATTTATGACCACCTTACAGACAAGAAAGCTGAGTTACCATAAGGACTGATGATGCTCAGGGCAGATGGCCCATACTGAGGGTTCCATCTAGGAAGATGAGCAGCAGGCACTGAGCATGGATTCCTTGAAGCAATAAGTGTGTGGTTTCAGGCTTGTTTGTGGAATTGGAGAAACAAGTATTGAGACACCCATAACACACAAAGAAGAGGGTGATATGAGACCCAGATTGGAGGTCTGAGGTCAGGGTCGAGAGATGCCCCTGGGGAAGTGGTCTCTGGAAGGGAGGGAAGTGGACAAAAGCATTTTGGGGAGGCTGGAGCCTCAGGAAGCCTGGGAAAAGTGAATGCCAGACTCTGCTGACTTCTGCTCCAGGGAATAGGGACAAGGGGTGGGGATATTTCTGGGTCTGGGGCCCTCAGGAAATCACATTCAGGTATGCCTCTGGCTCACTAAAGTAAGTGGTAAAGAAAGACAGCCTTTTTAAATTGGATTGTTTGTCTTATAGCCTAAGTGCCCATCAGTAAATGAGTGGATCAAAAAACTGTGGTACATTTACACAATGGAATTTTATGCAGCAGAAAGAAAGAAGGAACTCCTACCCTTTGCAACGGCATAGATGGAACTGGAGACTATTATGCTAAGTGAAATAAACCAATCAGAGAAAAACAAACACCAAATGATCTCACCTATAAGAGGAATGTAATGAACAAAATAAACTAATGAGCAAAATAGAACCAGAGGCATTGAAACATGGAACAGACTGACAGTGACTGGGATGGGGGGTGGGGAGAGGGATAATGGTGGAAAGAAGGAGAAGGGACTAGTTAAAAAACATGTATGAATGATCCATGGACACAACGGTGTGGGGATTGACTGGAGTGGGGGTGGGCTGAATGGAGGAGGGCAAAGGGGAAAAATTACAATGCAATACAAAGTTAAAAAAAGAAAGACAGCCTTTTACATTAAATTGCCTCAATTTTTAATTTGCTTGACATTTGAGTGGTGCAGTTCTACTGAGGTCTCTGGCTCCCTTTCTGGAGCAGCCTGGGGCTGGACAACTCTAGAGCCCAGCAAGCAGGGTACAACTCCGTAAGGTGCATAGGACACCCAGGGGCCAGAGGTGTCCATGGGAAAGGGCCTCTGGTGAAGGCACAGATGGCCAGCTCCCCCTCTGCCTCAATAGCTGGTTTCCCACTCCTGGATGGAATCCAGATCTGTAGCCTCAGCCCAGCCTCCACCTGCCAGCCCTTGGGGAGCTTCAGGGTTGGCATCACACACACAGGTAGACCCCTCCCATCCTACCATGATCACCCAACCCTGCCAGCTCACCTGAAGCACCCTCAGCCCACTCCTGTCTCCATACCTAGGCTCCTGCTCCTCCACGTGTGCAGTCCTGTGTCCAAGGTTGGGGTCAGTGTGGGAATGGGGCCTACAGCCCCATTCCACAGGCACATGCTGAACCCCACCAGGAGAGCCCCTCGCCTTCCAGAGCCATGTCTAGGGTGGGACAGAGTATAATCTGAGAAGTTGATTACATAACATGTGAAGAAGGGAAGTGCTGTGAAGAAAACACAGAGGGGGCTGGTGGAGTGCAGGAAACCTCTGAGAAAGTGGCATTCCAGGACAAATGGTGGGTTGGTGAAGGAGGGGTTAGGCAGTGTCTCAGAGGTCAGAGCAGGCAGGGGACTTGGGGAAACTTTGAGGTGTTGGCCTCTCTCTGAGAGACCCTGGTGGCTGAGGGGAGTGGGCTGAGGGGCCACCTGTCATCTAAGGTGGGCTGAGGAGAGGAGACAAGGGATTGACAGGCAAGGGCTGAGGAGAGGTGCTGGATGGCAGGTGTAGAGATGGTGGAGGACAACTGTGGCTTATGGCCCAAAGGGGCAGGGCTGCGAGGGGCAAGTCTGAGGGAAAATGATGGAATTTTAATATAGCCCTGTGGCATTTCACAGGGTCCCCAGTGCCTCTCCCTGCTGCCCCTCCTGAAGCTCAGCTCCCAGTCCCAAGGCTGCAGAGGGGCAGGTGTCCAGGTTGCTCTCTGTGGAGACCAGATTCTGCATGACAAGGAAAGTCCAGGCTATGTGCCAGGGAAGAAGTGTTATTTGTTACTGAGGAGCCAAAGCCTTTGAGGCAGAAAAAAATTTTAACAGTGAAATATTGTCTTTCATTAGAAATTCTTAAATATCAGACATTCCTAGGACCAGGTCTTGGCTGGCGGTCCCTGCTGGGTCTAGATGTCCATCCACTCAGGATAGGGGGTGGTCAGTGAGCTCTAGGCCTGAGAACCAGGGCAGGTTCTGGTCATCACCCAGATAGTTCCAGTCTTCTCTGCTCCTTTTGTTGCATGCCTCTCCCAACCTGTTGTGGGCCCAACTCCCTGCATATGTCTCCTCAGTCCACATGTGCTCTCTCAGAGGGTGGGCAAGGGGACAGTTGTCTACCTGGTGAACTACTATGGAATTACTTTGGATAGGAAGCATGACACCTGGGGGGTCAGGCAACAGGTTGGGTTCAGCTCTACCCCACTCATTCCGATTGCTATGAGAGCCATGGAAAAGAAGTGGGACTCTCTGGTCTGGATTCTGTGCCCCACTCAGAACCACACTTACAGCACTGCAGTGGCAGGGGTGTAGGCTCCAGGATGGCACTCCAGTCCTGTCCCTGTGCCTTCTGACTGCACAGCACTGGGCCAGTTGCTGAACCTCTGTGTGCCTCAGTTTCCAAGCCTATTAAAATGGGGATACAGCAGCCATCCTCTGATTGCCACATGACTGCAGGGAGCAAGTGTGTGTCTGAGATGCATGCCAGCTACTGGGGTGATGAGGTGTCCAGAGACAGGCTGATGCATGATGTCTCTGAACCCTCTGAGTTCGTCCACATGAGCATCTTCACTTGTGGAAGAGAGATGAGGCCTGGAGTTTGAAGTCTGTCATGTCAGGGTTCATGGCAGTGCTGGGCCCTGGTGTCCAGGCCTACAGTGACCCCTTCCCTGTCTGCCTCTCTCCTCAAGGCCCCCAGAACCCCTGCCAGCTTTCATACCCTTCCTGCCCAGCAATGGGGCTGCCCCAAATCCCACATCCTGAACTGACCCTCTCTTCTATGCCCTGCCCCTTACCCAGGGTCCTTGGGATGCTCTTTCTGCCCATGATGCAGCACCCTTCTTAGTTCCCAGATACTCAACCTTACATCCTGCCTTCACCAGCCACACCAATCAGCAAAGACTCTCCTGACTTTACCCTCTGTGCCCTTTACATAGTCTCTCTGTTCCTATCATTTTCATGAGGTCACTTTCCATTTTTCTTTCTAGACTCTTCTCATATGTCACCACCTCCATGCAGTCAGCCTTGATTTCATCACACTGCCCCACCAAAAGACAGTGGTCTTCCTTGTGTCCCTCTGTATACTTTGTTCATCCTCCACTGCAACATCCCACACCCCAGCCCATGGGTTATGTCCAAGTACCCCCTGAGTCCCAAGTGCTGAGAAGGGAGGAAATGGAGCAATGTGTTGGAGAGTTGTGTGAGAGGAAGGAGGCAGAGTTGGACGGTGAGAGACAAGAGGAAAGCAAAGGTTGCAGGGAGAAAAATCAGAAGTTAGCTTTGGACAGATAAGGACAGAGAGAGACAAGGGGAGACAGTGAGGAAACAATGAGAGTGATAGAGACAGAATCTGACAAGGAGAGGGAGGGAGGGAGAGAGAGATTGAGAGAGAGGGAGAATGAGAGAGAAAGGGAGAGGGAGACTGCGGGAAATGAGACAAAGAGAGAAAGCAGGGAAAGAACTAGAGAAACTAAAGGGGAGGAGAATGGTGAAGAGGGAAGGGATGGGGGAGGGATAGGGGAGGGATAGGGGAGGGAGGGGTGCAGGGGGGCAGCTCTGTCATTTGGGCTGTCTCCGGGGAAGCCTGACCCCACCCCCTGCGCCCCGCTGCTCACCTCCCAGCCGCTCAGGTTTCAGGGCTTGGAGCACAGGCAGATTCGGTAACAAATGCATGTGCATCGCATTATGAAGAAAGCCTTAAAAAGCCCTCGTTTATCGCTGTTTACGTTACATGATTGAGGGGAGAATTTGCCAAGACCAAAGGTTACTGCTGGGGTTTCTGTGACGATATTACCTCAAACTCAAGCAATTAGCGTCAAGGAATCGTGCGTTGTCTTTGCGAGGGCTTTCTTGAGCATGATGTTTGGGGGTGGACTTCCAGGCCACACAGCATGACCAGAGAAACACGTATATCTTCTGCTTGCACAGATTTTCCGTGAACCTGCCCTGTCACCTGCCTCGCTGGGCCTCGTTTTCCCTTCTGCAGGTAGGGAGGGGTGTGAATGGACTCGGACTCTAGGTCTCTCAGTTTTTGCTCTCTGAGTATATATGCCTTTAGCTTTTCTCCCCAGCCTGTTTGATAAAATACTTTCTTGAGACAATCATGAAAATGGGTTTAGCAGTAATTAGTAAACACTCTTTTCTTCCAAGGAGGACACATGTGAGAAATCTGCCCTGCACCCCTCTCCTCAACTTCACAGGCTGGATGTGGGGTGGGTGGCTGGGATGTGGGGAAGGGTCTTGTGCCCTCAGATGTGGCCAGGTGTGCCTCAGTTTCCTTATCTGTAAGCAGGGTGATAATAGTATCTGCGTGGGGCCATGAGAAGGGAATGGAAAGGACGCCAAACACTTAGCAGTTTCAGGGATACAGGTGATACACATGAGTGTCATTGTCACTGTTGTATCCAGAAATCTTGAGGGACTGCCCAGTGGAGCCACAGGGGAGAAGGGAGCAGCAGACTCTCAGAGAGGCCAGAGGGCAGACACTCTGAGAAGGAAGGGAGAGCAACCAGAACCTACTCAGGGTGGGGGGTGGGGGTGGGGGTGGAGGTAGGGGTAGGGCTTTCTGCCACCTGTTTCCCATCATGAATACCAGGGAGCCTTGGAAACCAACCAGCTGAAATCAATAGGTTCTGCCACCTCCTTCCACATTCAGTACATCTCCAGCCTACCAGTCAGCAGAGATATCAGCCCCAAGGGGGCACCAAGCTGGACTGATGTTAACCTGGAAGATGGCAGTCAGGCCATAAGGCCCGACTCCGCTCTGCCCCTTATTGTCTGTTGGCACCAAGCTGGGTTCCTCATCTGAAGACAGGACTAATCATATCCCTCCCTCAGGGTTGTCGAAAGCTGTAGTAAATTATACAGGGAGCACACCCAGGAGCATGGAACTGACCCTGTGCAAAACAAAGCCCATGAATACTAACTCCAGGAACGGCATCAGATGAAGCCCAGGGGCCTCACAGAGGTCAGAACCACCTGGGTTTCCATGATGTCAGGGTTGACCCCAAACAAGTGTCCTATCATTGAAATATTTGGGAGAAAACAGCATCCATGAGGTTTCCATGTGGCTGGGCTTACCTCCTCTCCCTCCAGAAGGGGTCCTCCCTGCAAAGGCCCCAGGACAGCCCAGTGGTTACATTCTTACACTTGACACAATTTCTGGTCCTCATGTGGGCCAGTGGCCTGATTCAGCACCCTGTGAGGAGAGGACAGAGGTCACTGGGAGAGAGGAGTCCTGGTACCTGTGTCCCAGCATGCATCCTCAGAGACTCAGCAATGTGGAAAGTGCCCATCCAGAGTGAGGATCCTATTGAATGAAGGATAGAACCATGAGCCAAACAGCCAGAGCTCAACCTGCCAGAGAGACACACACTGAAAGTCCTAATAATGAGGGTTCATCAGGCCTCCCCAAGCTGACTGCTTTTCATTTCCTCCTCCTGTTATTATGCCATTTTACAGATGAGCAACCTGAGGCTCAGAGAGGATATTGTACCATTCCATACTTGAATCAACATTCACAGAGTTGCTGGATGGAATTGGGCCTTGTTGTTTCCATCCTGAGCCCCCAGTACCTAGTGAGGAGTAGGGTGCATCCTAGAACCCTAGTCAGCACCTTCCTGCCCTCTCCACCTCAGCTCCATCAGACCAGATTTGGGTGCAGGATCACTCCAGTCTACACTATTCCCAGCCTCTCTTTGACATTTTCTGACACTGTAGATATCACCCAGCAGGCTCCTACTTCCCACCAGGCAATTTCTGATGGACCTAGCAAGTGCTCTTGGGCCCTGCCTGTCGTCAGCTGCTCCTTGATACACTCCCAGCCCAGAACAGCCTTAGAGTCCCCAGCCCCTCCTTGGTCGTTCACTGTAACCCTGTAATTCAAGGAGGCCCAGAGAGACCCCACAACCCATCACACCACTCCACCTCCACCTCCAGAGAGACCAGCTAATCCCTTAAGGTCTCTGCTCACCCTCAGCATAAAGCACCCATTCTTCTCTAGCATGGGGCTGGGGTGGGAAAATATTTTCCGAAGGTCAGTTTTCCAATTATACTTAAAATTTGAAAGTTTTTTTTTCTTTTTTTTTTTTTTTTGCCTCCCCTCAGTGCAGCCTAGCTCTGCTAATTTCATAAAGATACCATTTAGCTGAGGTAGGTGGGATTCTGGGCATCAGAACAGCTTCCCAACGTCAACAGCCAGCCGTAACTGTAACCACCAACTTCCCATCATTTGTGGAGAAAAAAAATGTCTCTTTCCCCAGAAATTATGGCCTGTAGGAATCAGACAACATCCCCCTTGCCTGGCGGGATTTTCTTATGTACTTTACTATAAGCCACATTTGTAAAATCCTGCTTATGGGCTGTTGAGGATGCAGAATGTTGAGGTGGGCATGTCAGTGTGGGGTGATGCAGTTGAGCTCCCACTTTACTGGACAGTGGCCCCAGGATCTGGCATGTAGCTTCCAGGCTGGGACCCCTGGGATCTGGAGGGATGGAACTCTACTCAGACCCTTGGGTATGAGGGAGAGCAGGCCAGACAGGACCACCTTGTCTATGTCTTTTGGGTGGAAACAGAATGTGGGTACACAGGCAACAAACCAGTGACTTGGCTCAGATGCTCTTTCCCTCCTCTGCCACAGTTGATACCAAAGGGAACTGGAAATCTAACACTTTTATCTGCCCGCCAGTCTGTTTCTCACACTTCATTATCCACCCTGGCCAGACTATGCCCTTCTCTGGTCAAAGATGGACAGGGCTCCTCCTGGGCATAACATTGCCCATCAAGGGTCCTCAGCCCCTTCTCTCTAAGAGGGAGTGCCAAAGTCTATCTGAGGATGAAATGAGGGATATGGTGGGGACAGCTTCAGAAACTGCTTGAGGGAAAGGGCAGCTGAAGGGAGCAGAAGGACTGCATCCAATCAAAGAAGGGAGGCCATGCTTTTCCTGGGGTAGAGAGAGGCCAGACTGCAGGGCAGGATGGAGTCCCCTCTATCCCGAGGCTCTCACCCTCGGTTCCAGGCTGCCCAGGGTACTTTCAGGGGTGAGGAGTCCACAGACGTGGCACAGCCAAGCTGAGCTGAGGAGAAGGCAGCCAGCAAGAAGGCAGAAGCATGGGGCCCTTTCAGAGCATGGTCAGGCTCCAGCCCAGAGTTGGGGTGCAGAAACATGAGAAGCCTCTGTCCTATGGGGCCTGGGGAGGGTGCAGCACAGGTGCAGTAAGGGGCAGGAGTGTAAATGTGGGGTCTGGGTGTACAGATGTGACCCCTTACTATGGGACTGAGAGCCTCACTGGGCCCTGGTGGGGGCAAAGGGGAGACTTATGCCCAGTCTGGGAAGGAGCGGGCAGTACCTTGTAGCTCCAGCTAATGAGCCTGGTGGCACTGGCAATGACAAATTTCAGGAGAAGCTGGGTTTTGTTATGAAATACCCCAATATTCCAAGTTTGGAACCTATTTCATATCCATTCTCTCACCTCCCATCTTTCTTCTCACCCCGCATTCCAGCTATCTCTGTGGTTCCCTGCTCTTATCTCAGGGCCTTTGCACACACTGTTTCCTCTTCCTAGGACAACCTTGATCCAACAATTGCACAACTGATTCGTTCTCCATTCTTAGGGCCCTGACCATCCATTACTCCAGTTTATTGCTCTGTTTTGTTTTCTGCCCAGCCCTTATTTTATATTACATACTTATTGATTCATCTGCCTCTTTTTTGTCTCCCCACAAAGAATGCAGGCTCCTGAAGGCAAAAACCTGTCTGATAGGTTCATTGCTTTGCCCTCAGTCCCTAGAACAGTGTCTGGTACATAGTAGGTGCTTAATAAAAGCCTGGTGATTGAATGAATGAATGAATGAATGGGTGTATGTCATTCCCCATTCCCCACTCCTCCTGGGCCACTGGGCACCTCCATCACTGAGTCCTGAGTTGGGTCCCACAGGGAAAGTTTCCTTCATTCCAGAGGGAGGAAGGGTCCCAGCTTGGGGATGATGTTGCTGGGAGTCTTTCTGCCCTACCACTCTGACCAATTACCCTGTCTTGTTTTGCTTGCAGGACTGTTTACCATCTGAAATGACTGGGTATATGAAGCCTGTCTGATCAGCTTTCTCAAAGCAGAACTGGGCTTAGTATATCTGTGGGATGGTGAGGAGGTTCAACAGTCTGGGCATGGGCATGAGGGCTGCAGTGTGATGATGAGGTCATTAGGACAGTGGGCAAGATAAAGAGCTGGGAATTTATTTTAGGGAGTTATTGAAGGGTCTTTAGCAGATCCTGAGGGTGGGGTACAGAGAGAAATCTGACAGACAAACCATGTCCTCAGCTTCCAGATGGTAAGGACATGTAAGGAGAAGGCTCATTCCTTGTTTAAGGGCTCTAGATGTACAAGATGCAGGGGATATAGTCCTGCCTTCAAAGAGCGAAGTTTCTAGAAAGGGAGATAGAAAGGTAAATAGGATAAACATTAACTTATTCTCCTATTTATGCATCTAGTCATTCACCCACCATCTCTCCACCCATCCCTACAACAACTCACACATTTATCCAGCCATTCATCCATCTATTTACCCATTCATCCATCCCTGCAGGGTTGTCCTGCAGGGCTTGGGTCAACTGGCCTCATGAATATACAGACAATTTCTTGCACTCACTCACCCAAGATGAAAATTGTAAAGGGAGAAAGACAAAGTTTGAGGCTCTGGACCAAATTTCTATTACTGAAGCACTAGATGGGGAGGATGAAAAGAAAGAAAGAAGACTTATGGAGCATCTACACTATAGCATAGACTGTGATACACACTTTAGAGGATCAGTTTTATCTGTTTCTCAAAACTACCTGACGAGGGAGGGATTATCCTCTTTATTTTGTTTATAAGAACGTGGAGATCAGAGAGAATAAGTAGTTTACCCAAATTCACAGAACTAGTAAGTGGCTGAGCCATTACTCCAGATTTAGCTTATTCCAAATTCCCATAACCACGGTGAGAGGAGGGATTCAAAGCAGCCTGCATGGATGGCTGTGTTAGCCAAGCAGAGAGTTTAAGCCTGCATTAAGATTTTTTTTACACCAGCATTAAAAATTAATGTAAAGATAATACAAGCACAAGGTTAAAAATTTTAAAAAGATGAAAAGGAAGGAGTGAGTTGCAACTTCCAGCTGCAGTCATCATGAAGTATTGAGTGTCAGATTCACCCTATCCCCACAAGTAACTATAAAACTAAACAAAGTATAAAAACCCTTTTCAACATTGAGCATCAGACAAAGCAGAGCTGTGATTATTGAGAGAATGAAAACACACAAGGAAATCTCTACATTCTGGCTTTATGGGTGGGGCCACTCACCAAAGTGTGGCACAGGGACATAGAACCTAAACAGAGAACTCACTGGGAATAGGAAATGACTGGAGCTCAGGACTGCTGAGGTAGATAGAATATGGGGGTAAGGTACTGGGAAAGAAGAAGATGTGCAGAGATGTACCATAATTCTGCATTGGAACCTCAGGTTCTTAGAAGAATATGGAGTTTTAAGCGTACAGGGCAGGACACTGCCAAGTTTAGCAGTGAAAAACTATTGGGTGGTTTAGATCTAAATGGAGATTCTGAAGGCTGTTTAATGATCAGAGACATTGGAGGTCTGCCTACTGTAGAGCCACCCTAAAACCCCAAAAGTCAAACCTCAGCAGGATCAGGTTCATCTGCCAGTTTTAACTGCCTGTCAGAAGAGCAGTAAACAGTCTTTAAAGAGAAACAACATCCAGGCTCATAATAGAATAGCATCCATCCACAATGTTTGAAACATAATAAAAAAAACTATTAGACATGCAAAGAAGCAGTAATAGAGGACTCACAATCAGGAGCAAAATGTGAATCAATGTGAACAGACACAGACATAAAACATACTACATTGGCAGACAGGAACTTCAAATGATTATTATACTGTGCTATATTATATATTATACAATGGTCAAGAATTTAAAGTACAAGATGGGAGAAGAAAAAATAGAATTTTATCAGAAAAGCAAAACTATGTAAAAGAATCAAGTGGACATTCTAGAGCTGATACATAAAATATTTGCAAAGTGAAATTCTCTAGATGGGTTTAATAACAATTTGGAAACTACAGGAAAAAAGATTAGTAAACTTGAAAGCAATAGAAAATATTCAACAAAGCATGCAGAGAAAAAAGACCTGAAAAATAAATAAACAGAGTCTCAGGATTGTGTGGAAAAATATCAATTAGTCGAATATATGTGCAATTGAAGTCTTAACAGGAGAGAGAGGGTGGGGATTGGGACAAAAAATTATTTGAAGAAATAGTGGCAGAAATTTTTTGAATTTGTATCAAAACTATAGGCCTACAGATGCAAGGAGTATAATGACACTCAAGTGGCATGAACAGAAAGAAAATCACACCAAGGCTCATCATATTCAAATGGTTAAGAAGCAAAGGTAAATAGAAAAATCTTAAACTAAGCCAGACAAAATATATACATATATCTTTGTGTGCGTGTGTGTGTACACAAAGTGTGGACCCACAAGCCAGGGTCCACATCACATAATTATAAAGAATTAAGACAATCCTCAAAATTTTAAAAGCAACATACTTTCAAATAACCCACTGGTCAAAGAGAAAATCACAAGGGAAATAAGAGAATTTATTAAACATTTATAGCTTTAAAGATTTATATTAGCAAAGAAGGGTCTAAAATCAATTATCTAAATATCCACCTTAAAAATTTTGAAAAAGAACAAGTTAAACTCAAAATGGAAAGAAAAAAATAATAAACATAGTAACAGAAATCAATAAAATATAAAATGAACACACAGTGAAATAAAAGTTGGTTATTTTAAACAATCAATAAAATTGTTAAAACCCTTAGGTAGGTCAATTAAAGTAAAAAGATAGAAAACACAAATTATCATTACTTTCAATGAAAGAGGAGATGCAATTATAAGTCCTGAAGACAATAAAAGAATAATAAAGGAATGATGTGGACAAATTTATACCAGTAGATTAGACAATCTTGATGAAATTAACAAATAACTTGAGCCAAAATTATCTCTTTCTCTATCCCTCTCTCCCCTCACACACACCACACACACACAGAGTAAACAGCAATAGCCCCACACTTAAGAATTTAAAATTTCCCCAAAAATAAAACTCTAGACTTAGTTCACATAATTCTATGTAACTAACAAAATCTTAATAACAAAACCATTGAAGACCATTATCAAAAAACAAAATTAAAGACCAATATCCTTTAAGATTGTGAACACAAAAAATCCTTAACAAATATTAGCAAACCTATTCCAGAAAAAAATGTGTTTGTGTGCACATGTGCCATGCATGTGTTAATACCAGGAATTCAAGGTTAGTTTAATGTTCAAAAATCAATATAATTTTATGGTAAAAACTCTAAGCAAAGTGGAAATAGAGGGAACATACCTCAACATAATAAAGGCCATATGTGATAAGCCCATAGCTAACATCATACTAAATGGAGAAAAGCTAAAAGTGTTTCCTTAAGATTGGGAGCAAGGCAAAGTTGTCCATTTTCACCGATTTTATTCAGCATAGTATTGGAAGTCCTAGCCACAGCAATCAGACAAGCAAAATAAATAAAAGGCACCCAAATTAAAAAGGAATTAAAACTGTCATTATTTGCAGGTGATCTTATACTATATAGAAATAACCCTAAAGATTCCACAAAAAAACTACTAGAATTGATATATGAATTCAGTAAGGTAGCAAGACACAAAATTAATATTCAGAAATTGGTTGCATTTTATACCCTAACAGTTAACTATCAGAAATAATCACGTTTATGATTGCATCAAAAAATAAAATACCTAGGAATGAATTTAAAACCAAGGAGGTAAAAGACTTTCACTTGGAAAATTATGACATTGAAGAAAGAAATTGAAAAATATACAAATACATGAAAGCATATATTATACTCATGAATAGGAAGAATTAACATCATTAAAATGGTTATATGTAGCAAAGCAATCTATGGATTCAATGCAATCCGTATCAAAATACCAATGACATTTTTTTTCACAGAAGTAGAAAAATTCTAAAATTTATAGGGAACCACAAAAGACCCCAAATAGCCACAGCAATCTTGAGAAAGAAGAACAAAGTTAGAAATATTATGCTTCCTGATATCAAACTATACTACAAGGCTATAGTAACCATAATAGCATGGTACAGGTATAATAACAGACACATTGGAACAGAACAGAGATCCCAGAAATAAACCTATGCCTATATTGTCCATTAACATGTGACAATGGAGACAAGAGCCTAGAATGGGGTAAAGACAGTCTATTCAATAAACAGTGTCAGAAAAATTGGATATAAGAATAAACTCAAAATGGTTTAAAGACTTAATTAAATGTAAGATTAGACTATAACAATCCTAGAACAAAACATAGGCAGTAAACTTTCTGACATTTGTCTTAGCAATTGTTTTTGACATATCTCCTTGGGCAAGGGAAACAAAAGAAAAAAAAACAAATAGGACTATATCAAACTAAAAAGATTTTGTACAGCAAAGGAAACCATCAACAAAACAAAAAGACAACCTACCAACTAGAAGAACATATTTGCCAAAGATACATCCAACTAAGGATTAATATCCAAAATTTATAAAGAACTCTTACAACTCAACACCAAAAAAAAAAAAAAAAGAAGAAGACAATCCAGCTTCTGGCCAAGATGGAGGTGTAAGTAGATACACTTTGTGCCCTCACACAACCAAAAGAAGGACAATAAATTAAAAAAAAAATAACCAGTATGCCAGAAAAATCAAACTGTATGCAAGTCCTACAACCAAGGAGTTAAAAAAGAAACATTCATTCAGACTAGTAGGAGGGCAGAGACAGGGAGCCTTTGTGGAGAGGACTTGTGGGAATGCAGTGGCTGGAAGACCAGGTTGGGTGAGCTCTGTGGGTCAGGGCAGGCAAGGGGGTTGTTGGTGAACCAGGCAGTCCCACATTTGCCATGCAGATAAACCAGGAGTAACAATTGGGGAGTAAGACAGACCACTCAATCTAGGGTTCCAGCACAGGGAAATAAAGCCTCAAAACCTCTGAATGTAAAAAACTGGGAATTGTGGCAGTGGGAAAAACTCCCAGCCTCACAGGAGACTTCATTGGAGAGAACCACAGGGTCCTAGAACATATACAAACCTGCCCACCCAGGAATCAGCACCAGAAGAGCCCAATTTGCTTATGGGTAGCCAGGGAAGTAACTAAAATCCAGCCAAGAGCTAAGCAAGTGGCATTGTTACCTCTCTGAGCCCTCCCCCACATAAAGTGCCACAACACAGGATTACCCCACCCTGGAGAATATCTAAGGTTCCACCCCTTACAATGTAATAGGTGTGTCAAAAAAAAATATGGCCCAAATGAAAGAACAGATCAAAACTCCAAAAGCAGAACTAAGCAATGAAGGGATAGCCAACCTATCAGATGCAGAGTTCAAAACACTGGTATTCAGGATGCTCACAGAATTGGTTGAGTATGGTCACAAAATGGAGAAAAAGTTAAGACTATGCAAAGTGAAATAAAGAAAAATATACAGAAAATCAAAAAGGAATGGAAGGAAACCAGGACTCAAATCAATAATTTGGAACAAAAGGAAGAAATAAGCATCCAACTGGAACAGAATGAAGAGACAAGAATTCAAAAAAAAATGAGAAGAGACTTAGGAACCTCTAGGAACATTTTAAACATTCCAATATGCAAATCGTAGGGGTGCCAAAAGGAGAAGAGGAAGAGCAAGAAATAGAAAACTTATTTGAAGCAATAATGAAGAAAAACATCCCTAATCTGGCAAAGGAACTAGACATGCAACTCCAGGAAGCTCAAAGAGTCCCAAAGAAATTGGACCCAAGGAAGCACACACCAAGGTACATCATAATCACATTACCCAAAATTAAAGGAAAGGAGAGAATCTTAAAAGCAACAAGAGAAAAGGAGACGGTTATCTACAAAGGAGTTCCCATAAGACTATCAACTGATTTTTCAAAAGGATCTTACAGGCAAGAAAGGGCTAGAAAGAAATATTCAAAGTCACAGAAGGCAAGGACCTACATCCAAAATTACTCTATACAGCAAAGCTATCATTTAGAATGGAAGGGCAGATAAAGTGCTTCCCAGATAAGGTCAAGTTCAAAGAGTTCATCATCACCAAGCCCTTATTATATGAAATGTTAAAGGGACTTATCTAAGAAAAAGAAGATCAAAACTATGAACAGTAAAATGGCAGTCAACAACTGCCCCTGAAAAACAGAAGCAAAGTAAGCAAGCAACTATAACAGAAACAGAATCACAGAAATGGGGATCACATGGAAGGTTATCAGTGGGGGGTGGAGAATGTGGGGGGAAGTTCAGGGAATAAGAAGCATAATCGGTAGGCATAAAATAGGCAAGGGGAGGTAAAATAGTACAGGAAATGGAAAATCAAAGAATTTATATGTACAACCCATGGACATGAACTAAGGGGAGTAATGCAGGATGGAGGGGGATACAGGATGAGTGGGAAGATAAAGAGGAGAAACAAATAAATGACTGTAATAACAATCAATGAAATGTACTTTAAAAAAAGATGAAAGTTCTGGAAATTGTTCTAAGGGCATAAAACAAATGAAGAAACATTATTCAAGACAATATTCTAAAATTTGGTAAGAACAGTAAGCATCTGTGGTATTTGAGGCAT
Source organism: Tonatia bakeri (assembly GCA_004024845.1). Taxonomy (NCBI): domain Eukaryota; kingdom Metazoa; phylum Chordata; class Mammalia; order Chiroptera; family Phyllostomidae; genus Tonatia; species Tonatia bakeri. The sequence continues at coordinate 21,364 of PVIA01014178.1, forward strand.
GACTTATTCCCTCTCTCCTTCCCCACCCTCAGCTTAATGGAAGTTCCCTGGGTGAGTGTGACCAAGAACATGATGCTCCCTTTCCCTTCAGCACCAAATCAAACCTTATTATATCTCACTGAGAAGGGCAGGCCACCAGCATTTTTAATCCTCTCTAAGTCCCAGTTAAAGAATTCCTGGTGATTGTGGCTGAGTGGTCAGGAGCTCTCTTCCTCTACCAAGCCCTCATCTATAAGACAGAGGTTCTACACTAGCACAGAAGACCAAGAATACAAGGGCCCTAAACACCCTTGCCCTAGCTTAAGGCAGATTTGCCACACCAAGAAAAGCAAGTCCTAAAGACCAGAGGTTACTGCTCCACCCAGGGCCCAGAATAGTGGATCAGAGACTTTTTCAGGAGAAGAAGCAGCCCATAAGAAAATACAGCCCCAAAGAAACTGACATTATTTGAAAAAGAACATGAAGAAGTTCGATCCTAAGTTTGCTCTCAAAAACAATAGCTCCTCTGCATTAAGATAAACAATGTACCTGTTAATGGTGAGATCATATGGTATTTGTCTTTCACCACCTGGCTTATTTCACTTAGCATAATGCTTTCCAGTTCCATTCATGCTGCCACAAAGAGTAGGAGCTCCTTCTTTCTTTCTGCTGCACAGAATTCCATTGTGTAGATGTACCATAGTTTTTTCAATCCATTCGCAACAAAACAAACAAGCAAGCAAAGTATAGCCAAAGACATTGAAATTGAGAACAGGCTGACAGGGATCAGAAGGGAAAGGGGAGGGAATAATGGGGGAAAAGGGTGAAGAGTTTACAGGAACAATTATAAAGGACATATTGACAACAACAAGGAGGGTGGAAATGGGGGAGGGAGGTAGGGAGGGCTGGTGTGGTGGGGAGGGATGAGGGGAAAGGCAGAAAATTGTACTTGAACAACAATTAAAAAAAAAGATAAACAAGGTAACCATAGACCATCTAATTTACCAGAGAGAACCAGGGGAAGAGATACCTAAGAAGACACCCCCTACCCCAACCCGAGGACAAAGCAAACATCAAAGACTGGCCTCAAAATCTACTCTTGTCCAAATGTAATTGTATAACATAGTTGAGAAATGCATGCCCCAGGGCACTGTCAAAAACTATAAAGCAATTATTTGGTAATTGGTGCTGCCTAAAGGATTAAGAGTAATACCAAATGAGGAAGACAGCGCAACAGAGAAGTCAGGGAAAGAGACTGTCAAGGAGAGCCCTGCTGAAACCATTGTCACCCCAGGGTGAGTGTGTATATGTTCAAGTCTTTGCCCCTAGAGGAGAAACAGCAATGGCTTCATGCTATGGGGAAAGTGGAGGTCACTATAATTGTCTAGCCAAGTCACCAAAAAACAACAAAAACAAGCCCCTGGGAGGAGGAAGGACAATCCAAAGTTGCTATAATATATTACCTAAAATGTGTAGTTTTCAACAAGTATGACATGCAAAGAAACGGAAATATTTTTACGAAGGAAAAAAGAAAGTGTTTCCCAGAGGGGTCCATATGTCATATTTAACAGACAAAGACTGATTCAGTTACCATTATAAATGTTTGAAGAACTAAAGCAAATCATGCTTCAAGAAATTAAGGAACTTCCAGTCAAGATGGTGACATAGGTAAACACAGCTTGCCTCCTTGCACAACCACATCAAAATTACAGCTAAACTACAGAGCAACCATCATTCGCAAATGTGAGAAACTGAGCTAAAAGAAAGTCCTACAACTATGAAATTAAAGAAGAAACCACATTGAGATGGTTAGAGGGGTGGAGGCATGGAACAAGTTAGTCCCATTTGTGTTGGACCCATATGTGCTGGATAAAAATAAGAAGAGATATCTCAAAAGTGAGGTGTCCCAGGCCCACACCAGGCCCCCTTTCCCATGGTTCCAGTGCCAGGAAGAAAAGTCTCTACAACTTCTGGCTGTAAAAACCAACAGGTATTGAGATTGTGGGACAGAAACTTCTGGAGTACAAGGCAGTTCCTGTTAAAGGGCCCACACATGGACTTCTACAGACTCACATTCTTTGAGCTCCAGCACAGGGGCAGCAGATTGAAAGGCACCAGAGACATACAGGAAGAAACTAAACTGTCCAGCATCAAGGTAAGGGTTGAGGGGCAGGTTTCTCTCAGACAGAAGTGCCAGCAGAGGCCACTGTTCCTTTTCTGAGCCCTCCCCCACAGAACTGGTAGGCAGGAACTATATCTGAGACTCTATCAACCTGGCTCACACTGCTTGCCTCACCCTGGTGAATCAATGAGGCCCCACCCCACTCAACTTTCAGGCCCACCCAAGCTGTTTCCAGTGGCTCTCCATATGAATGGTTTATCTTGCCCTTTGCTTCAGATTTTCCTAAATTCTCTCAAACAGGAAGCACCTGGCTTCAGTGATCCCTGTACCTCTTTCCCCAGGCCCAAAACTAGCAGCAGCTGGCCTTGCCTGGACACCTCCAAGCCCAGTACAAGTAGCAGTCATCTGCAGATTGCTTTGTAGCTTATGCCAGGTGGCCCTGGACAGAACACATGTGGTGGCTAACTTTGGATGTGTGAACAGCAGTCAAGGCTTAACTACAAGAAGAGGATGTACATAGCCCACACAGTGGACACACCTGGAGTACCCGGCTTGGGTGATCAGGGAGGCTGTGCCACTGGACCCTATGAAACACTTACTACATTAGGTCACTCTGCCAAGCCTGGGAGATACAGCAGCTCTATGTAATACATAGAAACAAACACATGAGGAGACAAACATAGCCCAAATGAAAGAACAGAACACAACTCCAAAAAACAACTAAACAAATGGAGGCAAGCAATCTGATTAATGCAGAGTTCAAAACACTGGTTATAAGAATGCTCAGTGAGGGACTTCTGGCCAAGATGGAGGTGTAGGTAGATACACTGTGCCTCTTCCCACAACCTAAAGAAGGACAACAAAAAATTTAAAAGCACCCCCGCCCCCCCAAAAAAAACCAGAATTGCCAGAATATCGAACTGTATGGAAGCCTGAAAACCAAGGAGTTAAAGAAGAAACATTCATCCAGACCAGTCAGTAGGAGGGGCAGAGATGGGCAGCCTGGCTGGAGAGCAGTGTCTGGAGGATGGGAGTGGACAAGGCAGTAGCTTGCAGACTGGGTGAGGTGGTGGCTGGTAGAGCAGGCAGTCCCACATTTGTGTATGGATAAACCAGGAAGAAAAACTAGGGAGCAAGACAGACTGTGCAACCCAAGGTTCCAGTGCAGGGAAATAAAGCTTCAAAACCTGACTGAAAAAACAAGTGGGGTTGCAGCAGGGGGAGAAACCCAGCCTCACAGGACAGTTCATTGAAGAGATCCACAGGCCCCTCAAATGTACACAAAACCACCCACATGGGAATCAGCACCAGAAGGGCCCAATTTGCTTGTGGGTAGAGGAGGAAGTGATTGAAAGCTAGCCAAAAACCCAGCAAGGGGCATGTTCCCTTTTGGACTCCTTGCCCACATACAGTGTCACAACACAGCATTGTGGGTTGCCCTGCTGTGGCAAATACCTAAGACTCTGCCCCTTACTAAGTAACAGGCCCGCCAAGACAAAAAAAAAAAAAGAAAGAAAGAAAGAAAAGAAAAGGCCCAAATGAAAAAACAAATCAAAGCTCCAGAAAAATCACAACTAAGTGATGAAGAGATAGCCTATCAGATGCACAGTTCAAAACACTGGTAATCAGATGCTCACAGAAATGGTGGAGTATGGTCACAAAATAGAGGAAAGAGTGAAGGCTATGAAAAGTAAATTAAAGGAAAATTCCTAGGAAACCAACAATAATGGGAAGAAAACTGGGACTCAAATCTATGGTTTGGTGCAGAAGGAAGAAATAAACATTCAGTTGGAACAGAATGAAGAAACAAGAATTCAAAAAAAATGAGGAGAGGCTTAGGAACTTCCAGGACCACTTTAAATGTTCCAGTATCCAAATTATAGGGGTGCCAGAAGAAGAGGAAGAGCAAGGAATTGAAAAGTTATTTGAAAACATAATTAAGGAAAACTTCCCCAATCCGGCAAAGGAAATAGATATCCAAGAAGTCCAGGAAGCTCGGAGAGTCCCAAAGAAGTTGGACCCACGGAAGCACACACCAAGGTGCATCATACTTACATTACCCAAGATTAAATATAAGGGGAAAATCTTAAAGGCAGCAAGAGAAAAGGAGACAGTTACCTACAAAGGAGTTCCCATAAGACTATCAGCTGATTTCTCAAGAGACCTTACAGGCAAGAAGGGGCTGGAAAGAAGCAGTCAAAGTCATGAGAGGCAAGGACCTACATACAAGATGACTCTACCCAGCAAAGCTATCATTTAGAATAGAAGGGCAGATAAAGTGCTTCCCAGATAAGGTCAAGTTAAAGAAGTATATCATCACCTAACCCTCATTATATGAAATGTTAAAGGGACTTATCTAAGAAAAAGAAGATCAAAACTATGACCAGTAAAATGACAAAAACTCACAACTATCAACAACTGAACCTAAAAACAAAAAACAAAAACAAACTAAGCAAACAACTACAACATGAACAGAATCAGAGAAATGGAGATCACATGGAGGGTTATCAGTGGGGAGGGGCAGGAAGAATGGGGGAGAAGATACAGGAAATAAGAATCATAAATGGTAGGTACAAAGTAGACAGGGGGAGGTTGAGAATAGTATAGGAAATGTTGAAGCCAAAGAACTTATATGTATGACCCGTGGACATGAACTAAGGTGGGGGAATGCAGGTGAGAGTAGGGGTGCAAGGCAGAGGAGAATAGTGGGGTGGGGGATGGGACAATTGTAATAGCACAATCAATAAAAATATTTTTAATATTTAAAAAATAAATATTACCAGGATACACTTTGTGAAATTATATATAATGTATAAATACACATTATTAAAAATTATTGAAGAGAAAAAATAAAATAAGCAAATCCATAAAAAAAGTGGTCAATGAATTTAGTGAGAACCTCAACAGCAAAACAATATACAATCATAAACAAAGCATACACTAATTGAAATAAAGAACAATTTACAGGGAATCAACAGCAGACTGGATGAACTGAGAATCAAATCAGCAGATTGGAATATAAGGAAGCAAAAAACACCCAAAAAGAATAGCAAGAAGAAAAAATAAAGAAAACAATGATAGTATATAGAGCCCCTGGGACAACTTCAACTGACCAACATTCACATCATGGGTGTTCCAAAAGGAGAAGCATGAGAGAGGGAGAGAAAGAGAAAAAAATGAAAATCTACTTAAAAGTATATATAACAACAGAAAACTTCCCTAACCTGGTGCAGGAAATAGACATACAAGTCTAGGAAGCACAGACAGTCCTAAACAAGATGAACACAAAGAGGCCCACACCAAGACGCATCACAGTGAAAATGCCAAAAGTTAAGGACAAAGAGAAAATCTTAAAGCCAACAACAGAAAAGCAGTTAGTTACCTACAAGGAAACTCCCATAAGACTGTCAGCTGATTTCTCAAAAGAAACATTGCAAGCTAGAAGGGATTAGCAATAAATATTTGAAGTGATGAAAAGCAAGTACCTACAATCAAAATTACTCTACCAAACAAAGCTATCATTTAGTATTGAAGGAGAGATAAAGTGCTTCCCAGAGAAGAAGCTAAAGGAGTTCATCACCACCAAACCAGTATTTTTTTTAATTTTTATTTTAATTGTTGTTCAAGTACAATTTTCTGTCTTTTACTCCCATCCCAGCCCACCCAAACCAGTGTTAAATGAAGTGTTAAAAGGTTTTCTTGAAGGAGGAAGAGGAGGGGAAAGGAAAAGGAGAAGGAAAATGAGAGGAGGAGAAGGAGAAGAAGAAGGAGGAGGAGGAGGAGGAGAAGGAGAAGAAGAAGAGGAAGAAGAAGAGGAAGAAGAAGAAGGAGAAGAAGAGAAAGAGGAAGAAGAAAAAGAAGAATATGAACAATAAAATGGCAATAAGTACATATCTATCAATAATTGAAGCTAAAAAAATAAACAAGCAGAAGAGAGACAGAATCATACACAGAGAGAACATTTTGACAGTTGCCAGACAGGAGGGAGTTCAGAGTATGGGCAGTAAAGGTGAAGGGATTAAGAAGTACAAATTGGTAGGTACAGAATAGTCATGGGGATGCCAAGTACAGCAGAGGGAATATAGTAGCCAAAGAACATATATGGACATGGACAATAGTGTGGCAGTTGCCTAAGGGAGTAGGGTGGAGCTGTGTGGAGTGAGGCAAAGGGGGAAAAATTGAGACAACTGTAATAGCATGAACAATAAAATATAATTAAAAAAGAAGTTAAGGAAGATATGAAGACAATGTTTCATCAAATAGAGAATATCAAAAGACAAAGAAACTACTAAAAATAATCAAATAAAAATTCTGGAATTAAAAGTATAACAATGAAATAAACATTTTATTAGAGTGGTTCAAATAGTGTGTTTGAACTAGGAAATAATGAGTGAAGTTAAAGACAGATCAATGGATATTATGTAATTCAAAGAACAGAGGGAAAATAGAATGAAGAAAATTGAGGAGAGCCACAGAGAAATGTGAGACACTTTTAAGCACATGAACATATATGTAATGAAAATACTAGAATGAGAGGAGAAAAAGGGAATTAATATTACAAGAAATAATGGTTGAAAATTTTCAATTGGTGAAAAGCATTAATCTATATATCCATAGAGCTCAACAAAGTCCAATTGTGACAAATAGGAAGAAGTCCACACCCAAATACATCATAGTAAAGGTGCTGAAAGCCAAAGAGAAAATCTTGACAGAATTGAGAAAATGACTTGTCATATACAATGGAACCCAAATATGATTTTTAGCTGACTTCTTATCAGAAACGGTGGAGGCCAGAAGGCAGCAGTATAATATATTCAAAGTGGTAAAAAAAAAAAAAAAAAAAA
>PVIA01014179.1:0-28300 GCA_004024845.1 Tonatia bakeri
TAACTGCATTATTTAGAAGAGTAGTTTATTTAAGTCCTTTGCCTATTTTTTAATTGGTTTGTGTGTTGTCCTGGAGTGGTGATGCATGAGTTCTTTATGTACTTTGGAGATCAAACCTTTGTCCAAGATAACATTGGCAAATATATTTCCCAAATGTTCATAGAAACACAATTTACAAAAGCCAAGTTCTGGAACTAACTTAAGGCCACCAGCAAATGAGTGGATGAAGAAACTGTGGTACATTTACACAATGGAATACTGTTCAGCAGAAAGAAAAAAGGAGCTCCTACCCTTTGTGACAGCATGGGTGGAACTGGAGAGCATTATGCTAAGTGAAATAAGCCAGGATATGAAGGACAAATACCATACGGTGTCATCTATAAGTGGACCTAATGGATAAAACAAACAAGCAAGTAAACTATAACCAGAAACATTGAATTGAAGAACAAACTGACAGTAACCAGAGGGGAGAGGGATAATGGGGAAGAATAAAAGAAGGGCCATCAAGGAACATGTATAAAGGTCACATAGACAAAGCCAAAGGGAGTAAGTTTGATGGTGGGAGGTGGGAATGGGTGGGATGGGGGGCCTAGGTGAGGTGAAAATGTAGACAATTGTACTTGAACAACAGTCAATAAAGAAATAATAAATAGCAATTTCAAAAAAGTAGTTTATATGTTTATGCTTACATATCTCATATATCCATAGATATTCTTGTGTTATAATTCAAGTCATGCTTTAGGACACTCTATTGAGAAATACAAATAAATTCTTCATACTGATTAATCCAAATAGTGTAAGAGTTGATAAAGTTTGGTTCTCAAGACTTTTGAAATATTTTCTCCCAAATTATCATGGCTTCATTAATTTTTCTTGGTAAAATCAATTTTATTCCAGGCCATTATAATCCGGGACAATATACCACATTTCAAAGTAAGAAACAAAAGTATGATTTATGTAGATCACCATTACTTTTTTATGATAATTACTTCATTTTCTAGCTGATGTAATACTGGTACAGAATAATTCTTGTTTCTTGTACATAATATAAATGATATGTTATTTTAACAGCGAGCCATACAGGAAACAAGACAGGGAACCAGACAACCAGGAAGCAGAAAGGTACCTAATTATTTCCTATGTTCTGATATCAAGACAGCTCCTAGCTTGTCTCTAATGCAGTCAAAATGTATAGCTTTAATTTTTGGGTTTGGGGAAAATAAATTATAACACCAGGCATAAATATGCATAAATAATGCATATAGAAGTGTATATTATTATTCAAAAATATGAAGAAATATTTATTTAATTCATCACACGCATTGTTGCCAGTTGGTAGAAAGATGATTTTGGTTTCTAAAAATGCGATTTCATTGATTAACATTCAGGACATATAAAAAGTGGATACTTTTCTTTGTGTGTTTGCTTAATATGGGAACATAAATTAGGAAATGAGGGGCTGACCCTTCTCTGTGAGTGTGTGTGAGTGTGTATGAGTGTATTATGCTTTATTTATGCCAGTCTGGGAAGGTATGTACATATACTGTGCACTAATTTGTCTCTACCTATGCAAATACTGAAATTAATTTTCATTTTAAAATTCATATTGTTCTTGGATAGCTATACATAATCTTTCCTCAGCACACCATTGTGGTCGATGCCCACCAGAGTGGTTAATGTATTCCAACAACTGCTATTACATCAGCACTGAAGGAAAAACATGGAATGAGAGTGTGATGGCCTGTGCTTCTAAGAGCTCTCACCTGCTCTATATAGATAATGAAGAAGAAAGGGTAAGATTTTTAATGTTTCCAACATTTTATTTAAAAGAGTATTTTATTTTATATTTCTATGGAATTCATTCGTATTTTCATATATATCTGTTATTTATTGTAAAGATTGTTAATATTTTATTTGACTCTATAACATTTGATTTATATTTTATGCCATTAATGTGCATTTGATAATTTGCAGTTCTAGATTTTCATAGAGAATCAGACTTCTATAAATGATTTTTTTTCCTAAAGTAAACTTTGCTACTTCATTGTACCATGCATCACGGAGACTACAGATATGACTGTATATGTTACAGACTGAAATTGGTCATGAAGTAGGTGTTGCCAGCTCGCTCCGGTGCACTCTCTCATGACTTCTCCTCTCTCCTCACTTAACTACTATTCTGATATTTTATATCAAAATTATCTTCACTTAATTTTGAATTTTATATAACAGAAATCATTCATTATGCATTTTACATATGTCCATTAACTCCCACATGATAGTTTTTCAGTTAACCCATATTATTGAATGTACCTGAAGTTTGTTAATTCTCACTGCTATATTGTACATATCTCGCATTCTTTAATCTATTCTCCTCAGGATAGAGATGTTTTCAATATGTGGTCACTATGAGTAATTATTTAATGAAAATTTTTGTTTATGTCTTTTTTCCAAATATGTCATATTTAAAATAATTTATATATAATAATACATATAATATATAAATTGATACACTATAAATATTATGTTTATAATAGTATAATAATAATTTATAAATGTAGTTGTTCTAATGGTGTATGTGTATAATTAAAATGTATTTCCTCTTTGCATTAGAATGAAATTGCAGGGTAAAAAATATATGTGTATGTGAATTATCCCTGCACTTTCTAGTTCGTTGTTTAAATACACATTACATCCAATAGTTTCATGATCCGAAGCTCAGTACTGCCAGAAATTTTAATGCCACCACCTCTGATCATTATATAAAAGCATCATTATGACTTTAACAGGCATTTACCTCATACTGGCCATTGAACACATCTCTCAGAGCACCATTCACGGTGAATTTCTGTCCTGTGAGAACGAGAAGTGCTCACTCATGTCTCTGGACCATTTCTCCTGTATGTTACTTGTTATTTTCCTTCTTAGAAGTAGTTATATTTTCCTTATGACTCTTTTCTTAATTTGTGAGATGCAAATGGCACTCTTGACTGTTAATTGCATTTTTCTTCTCATATTGGAGTGTTTTAATGACCAGGATTTATTAACGTTACAAACGTCCAATATCTCGTTTGGATATTGGTGATTATTTTGGACATATTTCACAAGTTTGTCAAAGTTCATGAAGATAATCTACTGCATTACTCTTTATGGTTTATTTTTTCTTTATTGGTGGACTTTTAGTTTTATAATACTTGGAGAATGTATATTTTTGTGATGCTGTGTGGTAGAGGTCAAGTTCCCACTTTTCTACATCATTACCTAGTTGATGCAGCATAATTCATTGCAGGTTATCTTTTCTACATAAACAACTTTATATACATGGGTCTATATATTTTAACATAAAATTTAAGAAGATGATTATTCATTGTGTCTCAAAATTTCTTTTATCTCTTCTTTTGTCTTTCTTTTTGTTCATGGGCAATAAGTACACCTAAGTAGGTTTTACTGATGAAGTTCTATAAAGGTCTCCAAGGTTCCATTAGTTTTTCTATCCTTTTCTCTCTGCCTTCAGGAATTAATTATTTCTGTCACTCCATCTTTATTTCATCAATTCTTTTTTCTACATTTCAACATTTATGTAAATGTATTGGATTTTGTAATGTATATAATGATTTTTCAACTGATTTTATTTAATTCATTAGTACAGTTTTTACTTCCCTAATTATTCTGTCACTGCCATCATGTTTCCATAGAGTTATTGGAACATAGTTTTTAAAATATATTTTAGGCATATATATATTTATAATAACTAATATTAAATATTTGTATAAAAGATCCAACATCTTATCCCAGTGAAAGTTGTATTGTGTGGCTGATTTGTCCCCCTGAGTATGGAAGATATCTTTTAGTTTCGTTGCATGATTTTAAAATTTGGGTAAGTCCACATTTTCAATAACATAGTATAATAAACATGGATGCTCCTACATGCTTGTTAGATTTATACTTTTGTAAATTCAGTAAACTATTACTGTAGAATCATCTCTTTTGATGTGTGCTTACCCAGTTTTTAAAATTCTTGTTACTATTTTACTTCTATGCTCAATTACTGTGATTCTCCTTGCATATGCATAGCTTACTTGGCAACCAGTGATTTGTGAAAATGTATTCAAATACCTCAAGATAGTATGGCTCCACCCTCTGCTACTTGATGTACGTGTGTGTGTGTGTGTGTGTGTGTGTGTGTATTTGTAAGGGAGTGTCCATAATTTCAAAATCAGTTCTTAAATCAAATTTGGCTTTTTTTTTTTTTTACCAGATTATCTTTGTTTCTTCTACATGGTGCAAATATTTTTCCCACCAACCTAGTAAGTGTAGAGAGTCAATTTCACCTCTTGTACTGTGCTCTCACATTGAGTACCTTCCTGTTATATTTATAGCTGGCACTGTGCTGACACAGACCAGAGAAAGGGTGGTCTTCCTCACTTTTAACCTAGTGAGTTCAGCTCTTTGACCTGAAAAAGGAGCAGGCAGTTTAACCACCACTTCCAAAGGAATCAGACTCCCCCTGTGGGGACACCAGTGATGTTTCAGCTTTCCCCAAACAGTAGGAATTACACTTCTTACTCGTGAACTGAGATGGAGACCGGGGGAGACTTGGGAGCAGTCTCAGACATGAAGAATACAGGTTTGCTCTGTTTTCACTGGAATCTCTCGCTGCTTTATCCAGTAATAAATGCTCATGTTATTTTTACTCTTTGATCAAATTTCAGAGGTAGGAAATTGTTATATTTGTCCCTTCACCTAATCATGCTAATACATTTTCTTAATGTGTTCAATATATATATATAAGTATATTATAAATTGTATCACTCAAACCTAGAAAAATAACTGTATTTGGTTTATTATTTCTAAAATCAGCTTTATTTAGGTTGCAAATATACAATTTAGTTGTTTAATATTTTATTTGATTCCATTTGAAGTCTCATAGTTTGCCATATACAACATTGCCTTTTTCAAACTGCTATATAAGAACACTATAAAATACAAACTATAACCTGTATATTGTCTTTCCATATTATGATTAAAATGTTAAAACAACATTGATATAGGCCCAGTCCTGTTTGGTCCACTGGTTAGAGTATCATCCAAATACACGCAGGGTACAGGTTGATGCCCCATCATGCACACACAAGAAGCTCCCAAGGAATGCCACTAAGTGGACCACCTAACTGATTGCCCTCTCTCTCTCTTTCGTCAATAAAAATAAAGTAATAAACAAAACAAACAATACCATTGATTTGAAAGGGAAATGAGTTAATTGGCATACATCTATTTTTTAATAAAGAATGGTAAAAATGGTTACCTATGTATGAAAATTAAGAGTAGCTTAATAACTTGTGCATTTTGAAACTTTATGTAAAAGTTCTTTTGTAAATTGCCACTTACAATATCAGTCACAACAATGCAAAGCACAACATGGAGAATATAATCCACAATATTCTAAAAAATATATATGGTGTCAGATGGGCCCAAGATCCATTGGGGTAGAGTCACCTCTGAAGCTCTATACAGGTCCAAAACAATATTGAGTGTGAACAGTAAAGAAAAAAAAATTTAAGTTCCTTTCAAAATAAATCTGTGAACAAATCATTGTAGCATTTTCCTATGGCCAATTTATTAGTGTCCAAAATCATTCTCATTGTTTAATATTAACAAAGCATGCATTCAAATTCTCAATATACAAATAAAAACCAGAGGCAAAAGAATGACAATATGTCATTTAAAATATAAAGGTTGCCCTAACTGATGTGGCTCAGTGGGTTGGACATTGTTCAGTAAAGGGAAATGTTATGGGTTTGATTCCTAGTCAGGGCACGTGCCTGTGTTGTTGCAGGGTATGTCCAAGATCCAGCCTAGGCGAGGCAACCAATCCATGATTCCCTTTCTTTCTCCCTCCTTTCCACTCTCTCTAAAATTAAATCAATTGAAACTTTAATAAATAAATAAAGTAAAATATAAAAGTTTAGACTTTTATTTGTTCTCCCATGGTAGCACACTTGTAGATTTGTGGTTTTCTTAAAAGTCTTGTGTATCTCACAAACACGCCTGGTTCTCTTTCTGAAATTCTACTGCCCTTGATGGGTGCTGGTTGGCTTGTTGCACATGCACCTCTGCATTTTCAACTTTGGCTTTGATGCCATCATACCTCTTTGCTCATGAATTATCATTCCCACACTTCTGAAAAGTTTATTAATATCCATAATACAAGTTTGCAGTTGCCTAAGAGAAGACTCTTTCATGAATAAGGTGGAGGTCATCCTCTGTAATTCCCTCATCCTGCACCTGAACTTGAGGGTGAGTTTGACTTTTCCAGAACACAAGATTCCTTATTTGAGCTCTCCTCAGGAGTTCCACCAGATGCTCTGGCACAGGCTCCCCACTCATGCAAAACACTCTTTCTCTTTCCCAGAGGCTGGCCTTTGGAGAGTTGGTCAGTGATGTTGTGAATTCAGCCACTAAGAAATAACCTGTATTTTCCTTTCATGCTGTTCACTGAGGGTGGTAGAAGAAAATACTGTTTCATGGACTTACCTGTTTCTTTGGACAGCTGTTTAGAATATTGTTGGTTCTGCTGCAGTTGTTGCCTTAAATCAGGTGATTCTTTAGGTGTTCCACGTTGATTCAGAGTCCTTAATTTTTTCACACAAGGTTGTGTGATCTTTGGATGTTGGATATGCTTGGACAGCTGGGTGGGGTGACCAAGAATTCCTGGACCTCAGGATGTGGTTGATTGCTTATTCACCAATGTCATCAGATGTTGGTGGGTGTGCAGTTTACTTAGCTCTCACCTCCTCCTCTAACTGTGAGCCACCTTATTTGTTTTTACAAATACAAATTAATTTTACTTAATTCTCATAAAATTTGTTTTCTCATAGAATTTTTTGAACATTTTGAAAAGACATCCATGGATAGGACTGTCCCAGAGAAATAATACTAATTCTTGGGTGTGGACGATTGGCACAACTCTCTCTTCCGAACTGTAAGTTTCTTTAGAACTCCTATATGTCATTCCCTCATGCTTTCAAAAACGGAATTAATCTTAGAAACAAAAGACAATGGGTAAACAAGCATATGAAGAAAAATTTAAGAGTTTTTTTTAGAAAAGTTTTATGAAATATTCATATTTACTGTATAAATATTACTGTAAATATTTGTGTATTTAAATATTGTTATGTTTCATCAGATCAATGATTGATTATCTCTGCATTTCAGATTTGCAAGAACGTCAGAGTTGGACAAAAATTGTGTATATTGGAATTCTGACACACACAACTTCTATTCTGAACCCTGTGTAGCAAGGAGAACATATGTTTGTAAGCAGCAGCCACATTAGCTCACCTAAACTTGGTATGATGTTCCTCTCACCATCCCTAAACAACACATTTCTAGTTTCTTCAAGAATGCTACAATTATTTTTGTAAAACTAAGTTTTAAGAATAACTTTGAGATCAATTTTGGTTTCAGCACAAAAATAAAAGGAAAGTACTGACATTTCCCATGTTCCCCTGCTTGTGGAGCATTCCCATTGTCAGCATCACTCAGCAGAGTGGGATGTTTGTTACTGAGAATGAGTCTGTACTGGCACATCGTAGTCACTTAAAGTTCATACTTTATCTGATGCTTCATCCTTGGTTTTATAGAATTGTTTTGATTCTATCTACATGTTCATTTTTAAAAATATATATCCAGGTGCATATTAACATTTTAAATCTTTTATTAATTAAAATACATCAAGTATAAATGATGGATTGTAATGTCAGGCACTGTTATTTCTAAGTCTAAAATAACATGAATAATTGTACACATATCTTGAATATAATTTTCCCCAGCCTTTGAATGATGAAAATGAGGACTGAACATATCAGGATAACAAGGTGTGTAAGGCAGTTGAGTCAGGAGAGAGAAACCAGGGATGATTTATACAATTATGAAATATTTTTGGGGGATAACCTACAGAGAGGTGTAGAAGAAAATTACAAAATGTACCAAAGGGTTCATCGAAGAAGATTACCAAAAGGAAGAATCATATATGACCCAAGGCTATGTTCTCAGGGATGGGTTTCAGACTCATGTCATTACAGAAAACTCGATAGCAGATACATTCACTGGATGGCTCTAGGAGAGAACAGTTCCCAGTCTGCAGGCTGATGTGGGTGAGGATGGATCTCACAGTGTGACTGGCAAGTAGGACAACCTCTCTGACAAAGTGTCAGCAGGCCCAAGCTGGAGAAGGGGACCTCTGGCTGTGACTAGTCCCAGAAGCTTGCTGGAGGGTGAATATCACAAGAACTTCCTGCATGCATGTACATGTCAGCCACTGCACTGGAACCAAAGTAGAGAAAACAGTACGAAACCAGGAAGAGGAGTCCTTTCTCCCAGTGCCCTTTTCTGACAAAACATCAAGTGAGCTGACTGGAGAAGAGGTTGTAGGATCTGCTGCCATTATCTCAGAAAGGACAATATGTATACATTTGGAACAAAAAATACTAAATTTCTAATTGGCACTCACTGTTAGTATGCAACAACTCCAAAGTTTCTATAACAAAAGCCATGTGACTATACTCCACCTCTTTGGACAACAGAACCAAAACAAATATCCTCTGAATCTATTTAGTGCATCATTATCAATGATTGTAGTCATTTTTTGGTAGAGATTAGTGGTTTCATTGGGCAATAATTAGTGTCCTTTGATATCTCTTACATATCTATTTTTTTCCTCTACTGGATTTTAGTCATTTTTGAAGGTACCTTGTTGTATAAATTCTTTGTCTTTCCCTTTTGACATCATTAATTACTATGATTAGAAACAAATATTGATAGAAAAGATACAATGTTAAAAATAAAAATAAGAATATAAAAAATAGAAAGATAACATGTCCATGGGAATTAAACATTATTCATTGACAGAATGTGGGAAGAAATTTATTAATTTGATATCATTAAGTGGTAATTTCACTATAATTCAATTACAAATGGGAGAGGTCCTATATGTGTTTATCACATACAAAATGAATTAGTAATTCCTATACATTCATCTATTTAAATATATCTTCTTTATGTTCTCTGTATTTATTTATTATGTTCATATATATATACAATATATGAGTATTCACAATTAATTTCATGTGATATGTGTATTGAGTTGTATCTCATACCTGACATTGTGTTACAAACAACCCACTTGCATTGGCATTTGTAAATAAACATCTATTTTACTCTATTTTTCTCAGTTACCCATGTGTGGTTTGGTTGGCTTTCAGGTGATATAGGCTGAGCATGTATGAGCTTAGCTCCAGACCACACATTTGGTTCAGATCTTTTTGTATCTTTTACTCTCTGACCAGTGGGCTATCTGACATGTGACCTTCTCAGAGCAGGGTTAGCCACTCTGGACAGAACTAGCAGAAATGCGCTACTTACTGTCTGTGCTCTGAACTCATAAACTTACTTTCACAAACACTATGTTAACCAAGCCAGTCACATGGCCAACCTTGTTAATTTTCTGTAAAGTATACTCTTATAGTGGGAAGAGAAAAGAAATTTAGATTCACTGAAAAAAAAATGTAATCTACAATAACAGCCATAGAAACACATGCAGAAGGGAGTAGTGGACCAGCAGTGATGACCCCTGTAGGGTAATGGAAATCCCAGAGGTCAGAGTATGACATATCCACACACACTGCAGAGCCACATTGTTGCTCACATCACTTCAATACTGCCAGGTATGTGTCCCTGTATTTTAACAAAATCAATGTACACATCAATACAGTTATCACTTAATGATAGGAATAATTTCTCAAATATAAAGTACCTCATGTCAATACAGGGAAATAAGTACAAATAATTAAACTGTTGAGGAAAAATCACCAAATGCAATGATCAGGAGAATAAGTCTGAATAGGAAATTTGTTGATCAAAGCCAATGTTCCCCCCACAAAAAAAGTGGTCAGACTTCTTTGGATGACCTTGGGAATATGGTTACTTTTGTGTGTGTGGTTAAAGCCCCATTCATCTCCACAGCTGCTTCTCTGACACAAAGTGACTCTGACAGCAGCATCACAGAGACTGATGAGTCTGTCTGAAATGCTCTGCCCTCACAGATGTTCATTTTAAATAACAAAAAGAGAAATACATTGCAAGCTCTGAGAATAGAGAATGTACTTGAGACCATATCACTTGCATACTGTGATGATTAGCGTAAAATTTATCAACATTGCTGGTTTTCACACCAACTTCATATCTTCATCTGAATATCATGTTCCCAGTGGAACCCAATGATATTGCAGTTTTTTCCCAGATGGCATTCCCAGTTATTCTTTGTTGGAAATGCTTTCATGCAACATTTATACCTCTGAACATGATATATTTTTTATTTTTTTAATTTTTATTTTTATAGTGTTCAGTAGCAATTGTCTCACCTTTTGCCCTATTGTCCTCCTCTGCCCTGCCCACCCACCTGCCCATGAGTCTTCTACTCATGTATTTTAATGTTTTCTGCCTTGCACCAACAATCTTTCATCTGTCACAGTTGAAACTTTAACCTCTGAAATCAAGGAGTCAGCAGGACTGTCTTCTCTGTGAAGATCCCGGGGAGACTCCGGACCATGCATTTCTCTTACTATTGGTAGAACCCTAAGTCCTTGGCATCCCTTGGCTTCCAGACATCTGACTCCAGTCTCTGCCTCTGTCATCTCATTGTTCTCACCCTGTGTGTCTGTCTCTGTGTCCTAATGTCCCTCTTCTTACAGAATATCATATGTATTAATTAAGACTTTTCTACACCAGAACAACCTTATCTTAATTTGTTTACACTTGCAAGGGCCCTATTAGATAAGGTCACATTCTTGGCCTCTAGCAGACATTATTTCAGGGGCTAGAGGTGTGTGGGGATGAAACACTAGAAAATGACTCAAATAAGCAGGTTAGTGTCTAAATCTTTTTTTATTTATTTTTAATTACTTTTAGAGAGAGGGGAAGGTAGAGAGAAAGGGAGGGAGGGAAACATCCATGTGTGATTGCCTCTCATAGACCTCTACTGAGAATCTGGCCCTGCAAACCAGGCATGTGCCCTGACTGGGAATTGACATAGTACCCTTGGCTCACAGGCTGCTGCTCAATCCACTGAGTCACAGCAGCAAGGTCTAATGTCTAAATATTTTGTCAGAGCATTATCGTAACTGGAAACAGTATGTGGTTTGGTTTTTCTAAAAACTCATTTCCAGCCTTGTGCTTGTTAAACATTGGGAGTCTAATGACAAGGCTCTCAGAAGAGAGGGGGAAATGTCCTGTCACAAAATCAGAAGCAACAGTCCACTGTGAATTCCTGGCTCCATGACATTTCAACTCTTTCAACATTCTTAACACTTGAAAATATAAGAAAGATGTTTAGTGCTTTTAAGGAAAGTTTTCACTGATTTCCACAGTGAGTGCACCAGTCAACATTCCCACCAAAAGTGTGCTAGGGCTCCTTTTCTCCACATCCTCACCAGGACTTGTTGTTTGCTCATTTATTGCTGATGGCCATATGACAGTTGTGAGGTGACATCTCAATGTGGTTTCAATTTGCATTTCTCTCATGGCTGTGATATTGGGCCTTTTTTTTTATAAAGATTTTATTTATTTATTTTTAGAGAGGGAAGGGAGAGGGGGAGAAAGAGAGAGAGCCATCAATGTGCGGTTGCTGGGGGACATGGCCTGCAACCTAGGCATGTGCCCTGACTGGGAATCGAACCTGCGATGCCTGGTTCGCAGCCCGCGCTCAATCCACTGAGCTACGCCAGCCAGGGTGGGCCTTTTTTTTTTTTTCACATGTCTGTGGGCCATCTGTGTGTCCTCCTTGGAGAAGTATCAGTTCAGCTCTTCTGCCCATTTTTTAACTGGATAGTTTGTCTTCATGATTGTGATTCATTTCAGTTATTTATATACATTGGAGATCAAACTCTTGTCTGATGTGTCATTGTAAAATGTGTTCTGGTACAAAGTCAGTTCCCTTTTCATTTTGATGATGCTTTCTTTAGTCATGCAGAAGCTTTCTAGTTTGTTGCAGTCTGAGTTGTTTATTTTTACTTAATTTCCTTGCACTAGGAGATACATTGGCAATAGTATTGCTATATGAGATATCTGAAATTCTCCTGCATCTGATTTCCTCTAGGAGTTTTATGGTGTAATGACTTATATTTGTCTTTTATCCGTTTTGAGTTTATTGTTGTATATAGTCTAAGTTTGTGGTTTAGTTTCATTTTCTTACATGTAGCAGTCCTGTTCTCCCAGCACCATTTATTGATGATGCTGTTGCTTCCTTTTCAAATATTAATAGATGTTAAAAACTAAAAACGGAACTGCCTTTGACCCAGTGATTCTACTGCTAGGAATATCCTCTAGAAATCCCGAGTCACCTATTCAGTAGAACTTATGCACCCCTATGTTCATAGTAGTGCTATTTACAAAAGGAAGAGGTGGAAAAAACAGCATAAGTGCCCATCAGTTCATGAGTGGATCAAAAAACTGTGGCACATTTACACCATAGAATACTGCACTGCAGAAAAAAGAAGGAACTCCTACCCTTCATGACTGCATGGATGGAACTGAAGAATATTATGCTATTGAAAAAAGCCAGTCTGTGAAAGACAAATGCCATATGATCTCACTGATAAGTGGGACCTAATGAACAAAACAAATGAACAGAATAGTACTAGAGACACAGAAAAAATGAAAAAACTGACCTTGACCAGAGGTGTTGAGAGGGACATAACGGGGGGAAAGGAAGGGAAGTGCCCAGTGAAGGAACGTGTAGGAAGGCCCCATGGGCATTGAAACACGGTGGGAATTGACTGTGGAAGCAGGGGTAGGTGGGGCAGGGGAGAGCAACCAGGGGGAAAATTGGAATAACTGTAATTGCACAACAATGAAAAACAGAAAATATCAAAATTTAAATTGATTTGAAGGTGCATCCTATGTTTAATATACCTCATTTTCAAAGACTGAGAGCTACAATTTGTATAGTTTATGTTGTGTCTGTTTTATTACCTGCTGAAGATGACCAGCTACACTGTCCATAGTTCCTTCATAACATTCAGCACCTGGCAAGGATATGATTTGTTTAAAGGATACTTTTGTACAAACCACATAAGAAGTGGAGAGACAATGCACTGGCTGGTGTTGCTCAGTGGATTGAGTGCCGGCCTGCGGGCCAAGTCCCCAGTAGGGGGCGTGTGGGAGGCAACCAGACATTTTGTTTCCTTCTCTCCTTCCCCTCCTCTCTAAAAATAAATAAATAAAATCTTAAAAAAGAAGTGCAGAGACCAGAGCAAATGGTGATTCTTTGCCTGTTTCTGAGTATAAGGCCATGTTTTCAGTATCCTATAACATTTACTGGTTTTGACAATTTAGGGACACAGTGGAAAGCAAAGAAAACACATACAAAAAGAATGCTAAAATATGTCATACTTGAGCTTGCATAATTTTCTTTTGGGTGGGTATTTCCCAGATAACTTATTTTAGACTAATAGACACAGCTAAGCCAATTGCTTACAGGATAAAAATATCAGTAAGATGATGGTTTCTCTCTCCAATGTTGTAATGTAAATAACCTTTTTGATGCTATAAATACATTTTTTCATATTATTTGTTAGGTAAACTAAAAAATGCCTTTCCCCAAAGTTAATCTTAAAACGTTAAACAATTTTGCCTTCTCCTCCCAAAATAGAAAAGCTTCTGCTCCCTTTAATTTTTTTACCAAAATGTACAAGCATATCATAGCTTTAGGAAAAGTTCGTTGGCTTTTCTGTTCTTTTGTGTGAATGAAGTGCATGGTTTAAAGCTCATACTTTTCATCCCATGATTTTCTGACCTCAGTTATTTTCAGAGTATGACAGGTAATAAGTAATGATGTTGTTCACAGGGCTTTCAAAAATTGCACTTATAGAATGAGATAAAGCCATATTATAGAATGTTTTTATAATTTTGCAAATCAATTTTACTTTAATTTTTATTTTTCAATTACAGCTGACATCCAGTATCATTGTATAGTAGTTTCAGGTGTACCGCACAGTGTTTAAACCCTTATATAACTTATGAAGTGATTCCCGAATAAGTCCAGTCCTCACCTGGCACTCTGTGATTATTTGAATATTATTGACTATATTTTCTATCCTTTACATCCTCATGACAATTTTGTAACTGCCCACTTGTAGAATTATCTTTTAGAACTTCTCCTATAGCAGGGCTGCATATTGATTGAAAGTTTTACAATCTGTGCTTTGTTACCTTTTTCCTCTTTGATAAGAATATTTCAGATCCATGTCAGAGTGAACTTCAATTATGTGATACAGTGGTATCGCCTGTAGCCACCATGTGAATCTTTAGATCCTTAGGCTTCTTCCTCTTCCAAGTGAAAGTTCATACCTTTTACCAGCTTCTCCTTGTATTCTTACTCTCAGTCCCTGACAACCAATAGTCTCTTAGTTTGTTATTTTTAAATTTCACATATAAATGATACTATGCAGCATTCGTCTTTCTTTGTCTCAATTATTTCACTTAGGAAAATGCCTTCAGGTTCATCCTGGCCACCAATGAGAAAAATTTATTTTTCTCATGGCTCAAAATAAAATTTATTTTTCTCATGGCTCAAAATAATTCACTGGGTGTGTAAGTGTGGGTATGACTTTAGTCCATTCATCTATTAAACACACTTAGGTTGCTTTCATACCTTAGTTATGGTGAATAATGCCTCAAAGAACCTGGGAATACAGATACTTCATAATAATTGTGTCCCTTTGGATATGTACCAAATAGTGTGATTGCTGGACCACATGGTACTTATAGAATTATAACTCACTACCAATAATAGATAAACATTTCCACTTTTCTTGATACAATATGAGATGGATGAAAATAACTCCATTTGACACATACTAGATGACTCACATGTAATGTTTAATTTCTTCTGAGATTCGTGTGTCATTTCACTTGTGTTTTCAAAACTAGTTTTTCTGCCATTTTCTATTTTGATTAGGTAACATTTTTAAAAATTACATTTGGTTTCATCCTACATAGTTATATGGTGGCTTTTGTCTTTTACAACAAATATTTGTATTAAAATACAGAAAGCTATTTATGATTAGAGGATGAACTAATGAATAATATGAGTATCCATTTAAATTTTATTCTCTTCCATATTAGTATAGTACAATGTCGTTTAATGTTTTCTCCTTCAGAGACAAATATTTTCATCAGGGGACATATAAATTCCTTATATAAAATAACACATTTAATTCAGCAATTAAAAAAATGAGGGCAGAGAAATTGAAGAGTTAAGCTTGAGTATTAATATTTGTGACAGTTATCCTTAGTTGAAAATGCAGTCATTCTTCAGAATATTAGTGACAAATATCATTGAGTACCTGTTGCTAATGGGATTGTGATTTTATCTTTTTCCATTATAACTAAGAGACAGTGAGCATATAAATAAATTTAAGTAATGCCAGTATTTAGTAACAGTGTCCAAGGGTAGGATTGAAACATCTAAGATACTCTTAAGAAGGCCTAAATCTTAAGTGTTTGTAAAGTTCAAGATGGAGTTAAATTAAGAGTAGGGTAGACAAGTTTTGTGTCCCAGAAATCTTTGGGAATATGCAAGTGATTTCTCAGGGGCACTTACAAATACACAAACTAAATGTCACTCTGCAAGCTCACCAGTGTCTTATATTCTGGAGGTGTGTGATGTCATAAACCATCTTCAAAATGGCCCAAGTGTAAGAATTTCCTGTTCAAACTTTAAGTGACACAGTGATGAGAAATCTCCTTTTTCTATACATTTGCTTCACTCTCAGTGTTCAGGGGGCAGTCTGTGAGGACCACAGACACTGCTTGTAGACAGGAGTCAGCAGGTCTCCTGTGAAGGATGCACGGCTTTCTGGCTCCCAGAGGTATGTGTCTCTACTCTCCTGTCTCTCTGCTGACCCAATTCATTTAATGGGAATTACAAATGCTAGATGTGATACAAATGAAATGCAATTAATATACAATCAATCACAGAAAACACTAGTATTCATTTCTGTATAGTTTAGGGTGCAGAGTAAAATATGAAAAAAATTCAAATTTTTGCCTGTGCAAAATTACCAGCAAGCATACCTCATGCATATTTCAGTTTGAAAATCAGGATAACTTAAATGAAAAGCTGTAAGCATCCTGACAAGCAGCAATTAACTTTGGATTTTATAATTAACAGATATAATAGTACATGTGCATTACTTCATATTTAATCCAGACAATAAAAATAGATTCTTAAAATGAATTCAACAAATCACAAAAGTCAAATATATCTTCAAAAATGCATTTCAGTTAAATTAAAGTTGTTTGACGTGCAGTAAAAGTCAGGGTTTAGTAGTCTCTGTAAAATAGTTATTTAAACTTAATTATAAACAATGAAAAGATTTTTAGAAACGCAACAAAACATTGCAACAAGAGATGCCACATTGGTAAGAGACTCCTGTAGCAGGAATTGTTACACTGTCTGATATAAATAAAAAGAGTAACATGGCAATTGTGTTACAATAATTAAATTAACTTTGGAAAGCTTGCAAATGTCAGAGTATTAAGTATTTTACATGCACTGTATCTCACATATTTTTATTCCCAGTTTAATTAGCAGATTAGGTTGCTAGACACTGATTACTAAAGGTTATACATTGTAAATTTCAAAGGTAGCCTGTATTCCAAATGCCACTGAGTGCAACACTCAGTGACTGAATTGTTAAATTACAGTTTTGGATTTATTACATTTTACTGGGCACTAAAGATACCTTCACAGAACGTGACAGACCAGGGATTTTTCTGGACATTTGCAGCAACGTTGTTCCTCCATAATGATCTACAGCACATTCACTTGTCGTTTTTTGTGTTTTCATATCTTAACCATTAAATTTACAAGTTACTGGTGGAAAGTATGTTAAAAATTTTTTTGATGTTCTATTGCCTTTATTATTTATTGAGCTTTGAATAAATTTAGTGTGTCATGTAACATTTTTAACATATAAAAAATTTCATTAAAATTTAACTGATATCTCAGAAGTCTACAATTATTAAAAAAAAGATTTGATAGTACCTCTTCTGTGCTTTAACCTAAGTAATTATTAAATGGCTAAATTACACTATTTATTGCAGTTAATTACTATATATGTGAACACTACTATTCCTCCAACTTTAGAACACTCAATCTTTAAACATTGGTGGATTTAGAAATAGTCATTAAAATTGGTACATTGTTTTTTTCATACAGCATTTTAGTTTTCACGGTTATTCTAACAGTGTTCAAATGTTTCAGTGGAATATGACTTTATAAAGATATTATTCTGAACCATTTTATTCTTTGCTAACATTACTTTTCATTGCTTCAACCAATAATATCATGTCAAAAATAGAATATCATTTCAAAAATCATTATTTTCTCAGAAATATGTATTTAAATCTCTAAGTCAATTAGAACAAGACTTCACATTGGCCCAATACAAAGTGAGTACTGTTTCTTCTCTCACACTCCACCCACACTGACTCTCCTAGGGATCCTGTCAGAGTTCACATCACGTATTAACACTGAAGGACTGTCATCAGAGGCACCATCTCTGACGTTACTCAGCTGCAGAGATGGATCTCCAATGAGAAAACGACTCAGAACTGAATCTGGCTGAGGACTCCAGGAGACAGCAAAGGAAAGGGAAGGGCATGAAAAGTACTGCTTTACAAAATGAACAACAACTGTCCTCTGTGGAAATAGAGCTTCAAAGTGCCTCTCAAAATCTTCAAGGGAATGACAAGGACCATATTTAACAGACACACAGTATAACTGTTCTAGGATGTGCAGTCGGCATTCAGTGTGGGGGAAAGGGTATGGAATTAGCTGACATAGTTTTTCATTTGTGAAGATGAGAGCTTAAAGTTGCAAAAGTGTCTTCATATGAAATCTGAGCACTGATTTATTCAGACACTGTTGTAAGGTGTCATCTTTGACCAGCAACTCAGGGAGGATTATGTTTCCTGATAGTGCAATGCTATAATCTGAGGGGAAGATTGCAGTGGAACATTTGGTCTGGGGATGGTTCAAGTTTGTTTATGTGTTTCCCTGTTCATTTGGGTTCTCTCTGATAACTGTCCAACCAATGTCTCCATTTGTTTTTCTCTTGAAGGAAATTCACCATCCCCACCAGAGAAGCTCATAGCTGGAATCCTGGGAGTCACCTGCTTTATCTTGATGTACATCATAATAAGAGTAATAGTATTTATTTCTTGTAAGTATGTTTTTGAAAAATATTAAGAGAACTTCTCACTTCAATGTATTTCAGTGCCTCTAAACATTTTAATATATTCTGGAATAGAGTTCTCATTTTAAAGTAAGCATTTAGTTAAATGTGGGCTGTTATTCTGAATTGTTCAAGTGCATAAATAAGAGAATGATTGTAGAGAGCTTTCTATATCTATTTGCATATTTTGATTTCTTTACTCAAATATATGCTTTAGAAATCTAAAAGACTTTATTGATAAATATAAATTAATTCTTGAGATTTTTTAAACCAATATTGTAAGAAATGGTGAGGTATGATCCTACAGTCTTTTGAAATATTCTTCCCCTAAATCTTTACTTTGTTATTAATTGTTTTGGTGAAATCAATTTTATTTCAGATTTTGCTGCTTCTAAACAATACACCAAATTTCAAACTAAGAAACTGAAATTGTGATGTTTTAATTATATCAGCATTAATTTTTATGTTGAGAATCACTGTAATGTTTTCTAGGTACTCTAAAACTGGAGAGGAGCAATTTGTCCACAGTAGCAAGGATGGAAAAAGATACATTATATTTTCCAAAATTCTGTTATTAGTACAGTTTATACTTTTCTCTATTCTATGGCAGGCAAAAATATAATATATTTTTTGGTGGGAGAATATCAACAATAAAATGTGGCAATAAATGTTTATAACTAATGATTATAGGGGAGTGCATTTTTATTATACAACAATATGGACAATTATATACTTAAACGTACCATATCCACCCCAGGTTCGGTGTCTCAGCTGATCTGTACATTGTTTGGTGCACCAAAATATAGCAGGTTTGATCCCTGGTCCAGGCTCATACCTAGGTTGCATGTTTGATCCCTGTTCAGGGCACGTGTGGGGGGAAACTCATCAATGTTTCTCTCACATCATGGTTTACTCCCTTTCTTTCCCTTCCTTTCTCCTTAAAATCAAGAAGCATATCATCGTGCGAGGATAAAAAATAAGTGAGTAAAATAATCACCTTACCAATTGTGACCAATTGGCTTAAGTGTCCTACTGCTCTAACAGATGAACAAAGAACATTCCTACTCTAAAAGAAGTGGTTACATTCATCAACATCCTAGGCATTAGAAATTTGGTATATTTGCTTGTGCCTTTATTTATTTATTTATTTTTTCTTGTTCCAGCACAGTAGTCTCCACTTCCCCCACCCCCCTTCCCGCCCCACCCATGCCCACTCCCCACCCTCAACCATAGCCCTGTTGTCTTTGTCTGTGGGTCCTTTATACACGCTCTTCAACGACCCTTCCCCTTCTTTCCCCCATTATCCACCTCCCCTCTCCCCCAACATTATGGTCAGTTCGTCCTTTATTTCAATGTCTCTGGCTCCATTTCGCTTGCTTGTTTGTTTTGTTGATTAGGTTTATTGATCCATTGCAATAAGTGAGATAATATGTGTGCTTCTTTAATATGGGCAACAAATATTTGGGGATAAGAGATATAACCTTTCTCCCAGATGTGTATGACTGCTTTTTGTTTCATATGTATCAGCCTGTCAGTGTGCATAGGTATTGTGCTGATAGTGCTGAAATATGTATATACCTATGGATATATGTAG
Organism: Tonatia bakeri; assembly: GCA_004024845.1. Lineage (NCBI taxonomy): Eukaryota > Metazoa > Chordata > Mammalia > Chiroptera > Phyllostomidae > Tonatia > Tonatia bakeri. Next base: position 19,894 of record PVIA01014179.1, read on the forward strand.
GTTAAATTTTACTGTTTTATTCAAATTGTGTTCAGTTAAAAATTCATAATTTTTATGTTCACCAGTGCCTCTAAAAACTTCATGATATTATAGGATTACCTCTCATGTTAAAGTATACCTTTAGACTAAGTATAAAATTGTTATTCTGAATTTTTCCAGGTATAAATATCAGAATGATTATAGAAAGTAATTTATAAATATATATACATATATAACAAAAGTTTTTATCAATGTAAATAAATTTTTGTAAGATAATATGGAACTTTTCACTTTAATATTCATCGGTGCTTCTAAATACTTCATAATATTATAGAACTCTCATTTAAATTATGCATTTGTAGAATGGTTATTTTTGAATTTGCTAAATGCATGACTAATAATGATTATAGAGAGTATTTTATATACATCCATACATTCTGATATCATATTTCAAACGTGTGTTTGGAGACTGGAAGGCTAGAAATGTAAATTCATTTTGAGATTGGTTAAACAAACTAATGTTAAGAGATAGTAGATTTTTGTCCTGTAGAATTTTAATATATTTTCCCCTGCATGGTTATGACTTTATTAACTTTTCTTGGCAAAATAAATTTTATTGCAGATTATTCTAAACAAATCATAATATTTCAAAGTGTTATTATTTGTTTAGATTGTTTTCAAGAATGCCTTTAATTTTTGTACCTCTTGAAATACCGAAGAAGAACTCTTCCTCCCCAATAAGAAAGATCCAGAAGGTACATAATTTTCAAAGTTCTCGTATTAACACAGTTCATATTTTGTCTCTATCTTAGGCTAGGCAAAAATGATAACAGATTTTTTTGGGAACATTAATGAGAAAATGGGTTATAATTGTTCGTAAATAACATTTATGGAAGATTGCTTTTTCTTATACAACTATATAAAGAAATATTCATTTAAAATCTCCAAACCCATTGTTGCCTATGGGCTCAAACTTACCATTGTTATAATATGACAAAATAAGTAATTTTACTATTCTTAAGAACTGTTTTCATTGGTCAATTGTGGGACAAGTATGGAGTGTCTAATTTTGTGTGTGTGTTTACATAAATTAGGGGGTGAGTGGCTGACTTTTCTGTTTGTGTGCGTATGAGTATCTTTTGCATTGTATGTACCAGACTGTGAGGATACATGGATATATTATGTACATATGTGTTTATACTTGTGCAATTATGTTACTTAATTTTCATTTTTAAACTTTACATTGTTATTGGGTAATAATTCATCATCTTTCTTCAGCATATGGCTGTGGTCATTGTCCACAGGAGTGGCTTACATATTCCAAAAACTGCTATTGCATCAGCACTGAATGAAAAACATGGACTGAGAGTTTGATGGCCTGTGCTTCTAAGCACTGTAGCTTGGCCTACAGAGATAATGAAGAAGAAAGGGTAAGATATCAAACACTTCATATGCTTCATTAATGGCTTGTTTAAGTTAATATTGTATTTGTAGCATTCATTCATATTTTTGTATGTATATGTAGCTACTTAAAGTCTTAGAATATTCCATTTTATGACTACATAATATTTTGTTATACCATATACCAGTAATGCATATTTGCTTTTCATAGAAAACTGTGCTTCTATATATGCTTGGTTTCTAAAATAAACTTGGCTACTTAATTTTACCTTATGTGAAGGACACTAACTACATCACAACTGAGCACATTGGTTACACAGGGAATGGAACCACGTGACTACAAATCAGATCACCAAATGCAGTGGGCAGTCCTCCACAGCCCTGCTCCTGAGTATCCGTTCTCTCACCTCCTCTACCCCCTCACCACTTACCCACTGGGCTGACTTTGATATTATAGAGTCTCTTTGCTTGTCTTTGAACCTCATATAAATGAAATCATACAGCAGACATTTTTCTTCCTTTTTCACTCTCAGATGCTGCTGTTGTCTTTTATCTACATTGCATTTATCTGCTCTTAATTTTCACTACTGACTTATGTGAATGTAACATTTTAATATCCAACTATCTGATGTCTTTCATTGGGGATGGGAGTCTCATGCCCTCAGGGATGAAGAGCCTTTCTAAATTCATTTCTCTTCATCATAAAATCCCCGTTGCAGGTCCCGCCTCCAACCCACCTACCCTGGCTTCCCTTAGGGAAAGGAGAGGCACTTGCTCTGCTTGCTTTTGTCAGCAGGTGCCCTGGTGGATGGACCACCCTGCAGGCCTGCCTGGAGTTGCTGGGCAGGCTTCCCTGTGCAGAGCAGAGGGGGAGTGGCTTCCTTCACCACCTCCTGTTGTTAGGTAGGGTCTGGGAAGCATCAGGCTTCAGTCACTTTCATTTGGTTGGGAGTATAAGATACCCTCTCACACTGTTTTTCCCTAATCCTGGTGTACCAAATTATTTTTCTTCGTTCCACCTTTCAGGGTTCTCTTTGAGTTGTGTTTTTTATTAGTTACAGAATTGATAACTGTAGTCTTCAGAAAAATGAATCTCTGACACCTGGACCATTAGATTCCACAAACACAAAAAAAGATACCTTCAGGGTTTATGTACTTAAAAAATGATGTAGGGCCCCACAAAACAATTTTTAGTGTCTTTTATTTGCTTAATTACATTTTATTGATTATGCTATTACAGTTCTTACAATATTTTCCCCTTTGCCTCCCTTCACCCAGTCTCCCCTCTCTCTCCGGCCATCCCCAGAAACATTGTTCATATCCATGGGTTATACCTATAAATTCTTTGGCTACCCTATTTCCTATACTGTATTTTACATCCCCATGTCTATTCTATAACTAACAATTTGTAGTTCTTAATTCTCTCAGTTCTTCTACCATTTCCCTACACCAGTCTCTGATCTAACAACAATTAAAATGCTCTCTGTAACTATGACTCTCTCTCTGTTGTCCTTTGCTTTTCTTGTTTCCTCAGTTTGTTTTTCAGATTCAGTTGTTGATAGATATATGTTTATTGCTATTTTATTGTTCACAGTTTGATCTTCTACTTTTTTTAATATTCTTCTTAAATAAATCCATTTAACACTTCATATACTAAGGGTTTGGTGATGATGAACACCTTTTTTTTTTTTTTTTCTTTCTGGGAAGCACTTTATCTGCCCTTCAATTGTAAATGATAGCTTTCCTGGGTAAAGCATTTTTGGCTGTAAGTCCCTGAGTTTCATGCCTTTGAATATTTCTTTCCACTTCCTTCTTGCCTGCAAAATTTCTTTGATAAATAAGCTGACAGTCTTATAGGAACCCCCCCTGTAGGTTACTAACTGCTTTTCTCTTCCTGCTTCTGAGATCCTCTCTTTATCTTTAACCTTTGGCATTTTAATTATAAAGTGTCTTAGAGTGGGTCTCTTTGCATCCATCTTGATGGGGACTCTCTCCACTTTCTGGACTTGCATGTCTATTTTCTTTACCAAATTAGGGAAATTTTCTTTCATTATTTTCTCAAATAGATCTCCCATTAGTTGCTCTTTCTCTTCTCCTTCTGGCACCCCTATGATGTGAATATTGGACCTCTTGGTGTTGCCCCAGTGGCAGTTTATATTATCCTCGTTTTTTTTTATTCTTTTTTTTATTCTTATTCTCTGTGGTTGTTTTTTGCTTCCTATGTTGTAAATCATTGATTTGATTATTGGCTTCATCCACTCTACTGTTGTTCCCCATTAAGTTGCTCTTTATTTCAATTATGTATACTTTATTTCTGACTGGAACTTTTTATGTTGTTGAGGTCCTCACTAAGTTTCTTGGGCATCCTTATAACCAGCATTTTGAACTCTGCTTCTGATAGATTGTTTACCTCTATTTTGTTTAGTTTTTTTCTGGAGTTTTGATCTGTGTTTTCATTTGGGCCATGTTTTTTTATCTCTTCATTTTTTTATCTCTTCATCTTTGTTCAACACAATTCCTGTTAAAATACAATGGAAATTTTATACACAACACATGGATGTGGCACCAGTTCATTCAGCATCTCCAACCCCCCCACTAGTTGAATGGATGTGGTTTCTTTAATTCCATAGTCATCAGACTTCCTTTCAAGTTGATCTCTGATGGTTCTGAGTGATGGGTTTCTGTAATTGAGCTGTAATTTTTACATGATTTTGTGAGGAGGCAAGCTGTATTTATGCAAGCCATCAACTTCCCCTTCATTTTCTTAATTAAAGTCCCTTAATTTTTTTAAAAACCCATCTCTGAAAAACAATGGAAAACTACATTATTTAGTTATGGCCAGATACTTATCTAAAACCCTTGTGGTATAGATTTGTGAATATGAGTAACTAAAATATATATAGCAGAATATTCCTCATTAACCTAAGGGAAAAAATGAAACTGTGAATCATAAATGTTTAGGAGCTAATTTTAAATCAAGTGTACAAATGTTGCTGAAAAATTTTGACAGTATGAAAATTGATTTTAACACGTCTTTAATGAAAGTCTTAATATATCTTTCTGTTAGATTAGGATCCAACACTCTCATTTTGCTCTCTGAATGAAGAATCCTGTGACACAATACACTACATGCATCTTAAAAATATAATGGAAACTTTCAGAATGATTATTTAAATGTTTTATTTATTTTGGGATAGAAAATTCTGAGTTTCCTATCACCTGCATCATGGGTTGGAGATTTCCGTAGAAGCAGTGATCATCCATGGATGTTGATAAATGGTTCAACTCCCATACTAGAGTGAGTTTTTCTTTATTTTGTGCCATATAAAAGGAAAGCATAAAAGACAACAATTCTGAAGAGTTTTATTAATACATTTGTTTAAGTTGAATTGTGAGCATGATATTCAGATTTAATGAAATGTTGACATAAATATTAGGAATTATTACCTAGTTTTCTTAATAACCAACTCTTCTTATATTATACAGAAATATCACGGCCCAGTCCTAAAATATTCTATTATGCTTTCATAGAATATGCTATTTGTTGTTTCATGGATTGCCCTCATATAATGTAAGAAAAAGGTTGTGTTTTTTCTCTATTACAGGGTAGCAGAATTGCAATTTGATGACCCGAATTGTGCTACACTGCATGAAAATGGCCTCACGTCAAGTAGTTGTAAATGTTTAAAAATATATATTTGCAAGCATAGGTTTTACAGTTAAAACTTGGATTCTGTCAGGTAACTATTTTTCATGAAATGGGAATAATATTATGATTGCGTAAGTCTTCAAATGAATTATTTGTTCTAGTAATGAAAAAAATTCCATTAGCATTGCTGGAAAATAATACACACATCCAAAAGTACAGATATACTTTCTTTCAGTGCCTGTCATTTTTTGTTCAACATTATGTTTGTGACCTTCAGCTTTTCTAAAAGATCACATGTTCTGTGAATCAATTTAAATGAACTATCAAGGACAGTCAGGGCAGAGGAGAGTGAAGGGGGGAATATGGGACAACTGTAATAGCATAATCAATAAGATATATTTTTAAAAAAGTACAGGAAAACCCACAGAGTTCTGAGTTTATGTGGAAATAGGAAATGACTACTGATTGATTCACTCACTGCTTCTGTTGAGGGCTGAAAACTTTGCAAATTGTGGTAGTGGTGGTAGCTGCAAGGCTCTGTGAATGTACTTAAAATCACTGATATGCACACTCTAAATGCATGAACTGTGTGCTTTGTAATTACACCTCAGCAAGGTTTGAAAAAACACTATGGGTTGTGTTTGGGACTACATTTACTTTACTTTAATTTATAAAGATTAGGCATTTAAAAATATTAACTCCTCCAATCAATCATGCTTTATTCTTCCATGTACTTGGTTTTCTTTCATTTCTTTACTATATTTTTAAATTTTCCTATATTGAAGTCTTAAGGAAATATCAATATTGATATTTCATAGTCATGATTTTGTAAATGGCATATTTCTTTAAAAATTTTCTTTAGTAATTTTTGCTACTTTAAAAAGATATACAATTGAGGTTTACATGTTAATGTTTTTGTATTAGTTTTATCTTTTCAAACATATATTCCTTTGAATAGTTTATATAGGCATTTGTTTAATTTCTTTTCCCCTGGTACAATGATTTCATTTTCTTGACCTATTTCCATGGAGTAGTATTTTATTTCCAATGTTGAATAGTATGGAGAGTAATAGCTCTATATGGATCTTTCTCTATTATAGGGAAAAATATTTAAATATCTAATCACTAAGTATGAGTTTTGTTTTAAATGTTTTTCATTATACTTTTCACATATTAAAGCAATTGTCTAATTTTTCTATTTCTTAATAGGATTTATATTTGATTGATGTTCCATTTTTATTATTGTTATATCATTTGGAATGAGAGATGTTTTCTCTGTATAATGTTTATGAAGTAAACTACCTTTATTTCATTCAAATATTAAACCAATTTTGCATTTCTAAAATAAAGCCACAATAATCATTTTGTTATCTCCTTCTTTAAGTAAAGTGCATATATAACACTTACATTAAGTTGCTTTTTTATTGCTGTTCACAGAGTTCTGAATGAGTTTTTATTTACATTATATTATATTACACTTGACAGCTTCTATTTATTTATTTATTTACTTACTTACTTATTTACTTTTTATTGTTGTTCAAGTACAGTTGTCTCCCTTTTCCTGCCACTAATTTCGCGATCCCACCCACCTCCCACTTCTCGCTATAGATACTACCCACCTTTGGCTTTGTCCATTGGTTCTTTACACATGGCCCTTGAAGACCCTTCCCCTTCTCTACCCCATGGTCTTCCTATGCTCTCCCCTCTGGTTACTGTCAGTTTGTTTTATTTCAATGTCTCTTTTTTTTTTTTATGCACTCATTTAGTGGTGGGCATTTTGGTTGCTTCTAGCACTTGGCTGTTGTGAATTGTGCTGTTTTGAACTTCGGGGTGCACAGGTTCTTTTAAATTGGTCTTTTGGGATTCTTAGTATATAATTCCAGCAGTGAAATTGCTGGGCCAAAATGCAGTTCTCTTTTTAGTTTTTTGAGGAAATCCCACAACACTGCTTTCCACAGTGACTGCACCAGTCTGCATTCCCTCCAGCAATGTGCTAGGGTTCCCTTTTCTCCACAGCCTCACCAGCACTTATTGTTTGTTGATTTGTTTACAAGGGCTATTCTGAATGGCTTGATTGGTATCTCATGGTGGTTTTAATTTGCATCTTTCTAAGGGCTAGTGATGCTGAGCATCCTTTCACATGTATCTGGGCCCTCTGTTAGTCCTCCTTGGAGATTGTCTGTTCAGGTCCTTTGCCCATTTTTAAATCGGGTTGTTTGTCTTCCTGGAATGTTGCATGAGCTCTTTATATATTGTGGAAATCAGACCCTTGTCTGAGGTGTCATTGGAAAGTATATTTTCCCATATGGTTGGTTGGTTCCCTTTTATTTTCTGATGTTTTCTTTAGCCATGCAGAAGCTTTTTATTTTGGTGAAGTCCTATTTGTGTATTCATTCCTTGATGACCCTTGCTCTAGGGGACATATCAGTGAAAATATTGCTGCATAGAATATCTGAGATTTCCCTCTCTATATTCTCCTCTAGGACTTTTATAGTGTTACAACTTATATTTCAGTTTTTTTTTCCATCTTGAGCTTATTTTTGCATATGGTGTAAGTTGGTGGTCAAGTTTCATTTTTTTTTTTTTCGCATGTAGCTGCCCATATCACAACACCATTTACCTAAGAGGCCATTTTCACTTCTTTTATGCTTCTACCCTCTTTGTTCAACACAATTCCTATTAAAATACAATGGAATATTTCACAGATAAAAAACAAACATTTCAAAAATTTACATGGAATGATAAATGGCCCCAAATAGCTGCAGAATATTGAGAAAGATGAACAGAGTAAGAGGGATCACAATACCTGACATCAAACTGTGTTACAAGGCCACTGTAATAAAAACATTCTGGTATTGGCATAAGAAGAGTTACATAGATCAATGGAACAAAATAGAGAAACCAGAAATAAACCCATGTCTTTATGGTCAGTTAATATTCAGCAGTTTTTGTTATCAAAGATATATTGGAAAGCATTATTCTTTTTCTGTTTCCTGAAGACTTAGTAAAAAGTACTGTTATATTTTTTAAAAATTGTTCATCCTTTTTATTATTTTTTCTTTTCTTTTTTCACAGTTCTGATTTCTTTCTTTTTTAAAAAGGATTTTATTTATTTTTAGAGAGAGAAAAGGGAGGGAGAAAGAGACAGAGAGAAACATTAAATTGTTTTGCCTCTCCCATGGCCCCAACTGGGACCTGGTTTGCAACCCAGGCATGTGCCCTGACTGGGAATAGAACTAACAGCCAGTTGGATCACAGCCTGTGTTGAATTCACCACACCAGCCAGGGCCCTTCCTTCCTTCCTTCCTTCCTTCCTTCCTTCCTTCCTTCCTTCCTTCCTTCCTTTCTTTCTTTCTTTCTTTCTTTCTTTCTTTCTTT
>PVIA01014180.1:0-28291 GCA_004024845.1 Tonatia bakeri
TAAAAAAAAAAAAAAGAAAATGTTGAACCTCCAGAAAGGTCATTGAAGAAACGTGCTATATATACAGGGGTGGGCAAAAGTTGATTGATAATAATAAATAATTAATACAGTAATTAATAAGTAAATAATAATACAAGAATAAACTGTTTCATGTACTCATAACTGCAAACCTACTTTGGCCCACCACTGTATATACACAGGGCTTTATTATTTGAAAAGGAGGCATTTTTATAACCTAATTTCATGAATATATTAAAAATCTAAATGAAAATACAAAAATCTTACCTTATATCTAAAGTAATCATCATGAAATGCAGAGTGACGGCCTTCATCTCTCAAATATCAAAAGACAGATTAGTAGCATCTAGCATCTTGACTGTAGGAGACCTTGGCATATGTGTTCAGTGGGCTATAATGATTCATATAAATTAGCTGCCACATACTTCAAAGCAGACATTAATTTCCCATCATCTATTTCTAAATTGAACTACTAAATCCTAAGTTCACCCTCAGTGAAATGATCAGTCACCCACAGAGCTTGGTCTCAATGAAAAAGCCTCATTTGTAATTTCCATACGTCCTAGCTTGGGACATGTAAGAGAGAAGCAACATGATGAACTACATGAATGATATATCACACTCTGGGTAGGTACTCTGGAGTGCTCACCTCCACCGAGCTGGTCGCTTGGTAAGGTTCACAGTCTTCTTGCTGACCTGTAGGTGTCAGAAAATGAGTGAGTAGGATTTCTAATTCCAACAGAATTCTCTTATTTCTGAAGATTTCCCTGAAATTTACTGAGGCTACCTGACCTCAGTTTCCAATTAGGGAAAGATTATCCTCCAGGCTTGGCAAATCTAGCTGTTATTCCTGAACCAGGTTATAACTGATTGACAAAGCCATTGCAACTATTGGTACAATCGTGAGGGAATGAATATTGGCTGTGTAGGTCCTACTTATGGATTGCATTATGTGCTCTCAAAAATCTATATATTTGAAGCACTAATCTCTGCTGTGATTATATTTGGGGATAGATCTTTTAACGAGGTAATTAAAGTTAAATGAGGTCATAAGGGAGGTGTTCTAATCCCATAGGATTAGTGTCTTTACAAAAAGAGAGGCACCAGGAGTGTCTGTGCACAGAGAAAGGTCACTTCAGGACATAGTAAAAAGGCATCTGTCTGCAGCCAGAAATCAGCCTTGCCAGCATCTTGATCTTGAACTTCTGGTTTCCAGAACTGTGAGAAATTAGATATCCATTGTTTAAGTACCCAGTCTGTAATATTTTGTTATGACAGCTCTACAATGCTAATACAGTCCTTCTAATCTACTCTGGTCCTGGGGTGCTAACATTTACCTCACCAACACTCCATATTCTCTTCTTTCAGTCACTTACCTTGCCTCATACCCAAGACACATTTGACTTCATTGTGACTGCCACTGCTAGAGTGTATATGCCAGCTGTAGACAGGAAGACACAAGTAGCTTAAATGAAGACCCTTTTTAATACAGTCCTGAAATTGAAACCTAAATACAGAAAATACTCAATAGCTGCACAAAGAGGTTTTGTGCAGTAACATCTATTCTCAAACAAAGCTGCAGTTTCCACATACATAACCTCAAGTAAAAGTTGGAAAAAAAGTTTCTTGCACATTTCCTAGACTAAAACCAAAACCTGTTGTAATTAGCTGCTAACAATATACCAAGAAACATCCACCCTTTTCCAGCTATCAGTGAAAGCTGCTCAAGTTCTTCAAACAATATGAAGTCTGGATACGAGCAATGAGGGACCAAGGAAGTAATTAAAGTCAAACAAGGTCATATACTGAGTATACATTCATATGTCAAGGTCTCCTACAGTCAAGATGTTAAATGCTATTAATTATTACCTTTGTTTAGTAAACCAAACTTGAAGAAAGGAAGATGTCCAAGCATTGGGAGATATTAGCTATGGAAAAACAATACAAGAAAAGTATAAAACCACAATTTAAAACCCCCCAGCAAGTTCTTCCCTAAAATTTAGCTTAACCTTTGAGGATAACATAAAACTCCAATCAGTAACGCTGGGGAAGAAAAACATGCTCAACTTATATTTCCATCTTTATGAGGTCTCTCAATGATTAAGCCAAGGAAGAAAATGTATTTACTCTTGGGGATAGCACAGAGAAGAAGACAATGACAGCTTTGAGTGCTTTGCATCTCAAGGACCAAGAAATTGAGATACAAGAGAACATCATTCTCCAAAGGACTGATGGTGTCAGAATATCCTCACTCCCTATGAGACCCAGAAAATGACATTGCCAGCCATCCACAGGCCACTCTACCCTAGGATTCAGAGTCAGAACATCCAAATATTTGGGTTCCAGAGCCTGAGCATCTGCATTCCTGGAATAAGCTGGCTCTTACAGTGGGTCAGAGAACCCTGCAATGTCAGCATTCATGCCCTACTTTATTGATGAGAAACCTTGTGCAAAGTCAGACAGTAAGCAGAATGAGGAACCGCGTCCTGGCCTACCAGTTCCTTTCTTCCAAGTACCTCAGACCACCTCAAACCCCAACTGGTATCCAGACAGAGAAACTGGAAAACATCAGCAAATCTATTAAAAAACAGGGTTTTTTTCTCATAAATTTAATTTTTATTTCAAGAAGAAAAATCCCCAGCATTAGTATTAGAAACCAAATTAATAAAATAATATATATATAGATACCAGATCTAACTAAAAACTCTCTCAGAAAGCCAAACACTTTCTCACATTTTTTGGTTTCTTTTATCTGGTTAATCTGTAATTGACCTGATTAATCTTACTCCCATTTGACAATGAGAGAAAGCCAATTACCATTAAAAAATGTAAAGTCCACTCATTCAGTTTTGAAAAAGAAATTCCAGCAGCTCAAACTCTCTAAGTAACAATCATTTGTTCCAAACTTCTATAATCCTATGAAATAAATGACTATTCTCTAAATGCTCATCCAGTTGTATCTGGGTGTTCTCCAACTTGTAAAAAGCAGGCAAATTATTACAATTAAAATTTATTGAAGACTCACCTTTCTTTATGGATATAAATTCTTAAGCAACAGTGCAGGGCTACTTGTGTTTTACAAGCCATTAGTCGCAGCTTTATCTGTCTCATGAGGTACAATGATGAAGGTCAAGTGGCCCTAGGGATCCTCAACACACATTAATAACCTGGCCTGATGTATGGCCTTGAGGTCTTCCTGGCATTCATAGCTAGAACATTTTAAGCAAAGAGATATTAATGGATTCTAAATTGTGTTTCATTAACTATACACTCTTTATTGTGCAACAGACGTTTAAAATGGAAAACAGTGTACTGTGGTGTTAAAAACACTTATGTGGAAGTTAGAATATATGTATTCCTGCCCTTCTCACAGGATACTTTTTATTTCTGCCCTTTTCACTAATTATATGATCTATATTAAGTGACTACTTCACTGGGTCTCATAATGACCAGCTGTTCAATGAGGGGGCTAGAGCAGGCGACCTCAGATTTCAGGAACCTAGGAACCTTCCACTTTTCCTCTGTATTGGCCTTCTTCGGTTTGCTAAAATGCTCCAGGCAAGATCTTTGCAGTTTTCTTTCTCTGCGCTCTTTGTAGAAGTATACATGACAGAATATAAACAACAAGGTATGCAAACAGAAGAGAGGCTTTTACATGAATAAAGAGGATTTAGGTCATTTTCAGAAAGTTTCTACTTTTAGGCCAGGAAAATAAAGTGAGGGAAGTCTTCATTTTCTGGGATTTTGTGGATGTAAAAGAACTTCAAAAAGGGTGAGAAATTTATCCCACTTATATCAAACAAAACAAGTTTGTAAAAGGCATAGCAGTAAGACTTGAGAAAAAGAGAGAATCAAACCAATATGGCAAAATTGAATTCAAAAAAGGGTTAATATAAATATAAAGCAGGAAGATCTCTATTAATAAATGAGTAAAAGGCATGGATGGTGAATTCACACACAGTGAAACACAAATAAGAAGCAAACATATGGAAATGGCTTCAACCTTATAACCTGTAATTTAGAAATAAAACTGGAAATGAAAACAATAATGAAACAGTTAAATTAGCCAAAATTTCATAGAAAAAGAAACTTAATTCAGGCAAATTTCAGAAGAAATCATAGAATTTATACATGGTTTATGGTACTGAAAGTTTGCTAATCCATTTGGAGGAGAATTCAGAAATACACAAAAATACACACATATATAAATTGATCATAACCTTTGGCCCATTATTTCTATGACTTGAAATTTCTCCAAAAAATAATTGAAAAAAGGTCATTTGTACAATAACATTCCTAGCCATTATGCTAGCAAAAAACTGGAAATAGTCCAACCATTTTTGTTATTGGACATTTGGTTACAGCACACAATCAATGGAACATTATGTGACCATTACAAACAAAATAGAAAAACTATGAAATAACATGAGACTGCTTATGTAGAACATGGGATTGTGCACATACTTATTATGGCTATGTAAAAATATACCACATGTGGAAAGATTGGAACATGAATATTGAGAAAGGGAGGATAATCCTGTAAGGATATTGGTTTTTGGTTCTGGCAAATAAAGTGAGTGAAATTATTTTTTCTAGCCTTGATGACTAATGAACAGCCCAGATGTTACAAGTTTATTCATTTATTCAACAAACATTTATTGAGCTCCTACTGTGTGCCAAGCTCATAGTTCTTGGCATTGAGACTTAAAAGCAGGCTCATACCCTCCTGGAGTTTATAATCCTCCAGTGGAGGAAGCAAACCAATAAATAGACTCATGATAGCTTAGATAGAGAGAAGAGGTGGGGAATACATCATATTATTGTTGTTAATTGTTGTTAATACATTATAATATTGTTGATTGCTATTAATTGCTATGCAAAGAATTAAAATAGGGTGATTTCTCTGAGACTAACTTGATGATTACTTTAGATTGGGTGGTCAGAGGAAGACTTTTGGAGAAGCATCATGTGACACAAAATCTGAATGGCTAGAAGGGGCTGGCTAAGCAATATCTAGAGAGGAGATGGTAGATGCAGAAGGACAGTTCCTAGCAGTGAGAAAGCCAAGTCTACAGGCTAGTGTTTCTGAGGAGTCAAAAAAAAGACCAGAGTGTTTTGGTCTTCCTGGAGCACAGTGATCCGAGAGGAAAAGGACACAAGGAGAAACAGGATATAAATTACACAGGGTTAAGGAATTTGAATTTTAAGCCAAGTGGGATGGGAAACAGACAAGAACCATAATTTGATGTACATTTTTTAAAAAGATGACTAGTGTTGTGTGAAGAACAGATTGCAAGGAATAAGAGTGGAAGCAGAGAATCCAGTTGGGAAGCTACAGCAGTGATCCAGGCCTGAACAAGGGTGATGGTAGTGGAAATAGAGGTAAGTAAACCATTCAGAATCTCTGCTGGAGATGGAGCCTATAAAACTTCTGGAGGATTGGATAACAGGGCCACTGGAGGGGAATGAGTCCTGGAGAGTAGAAGGGGGAAAAAAGACTCAAGGAAGGCTCTAATTGGATGAAAAGCTAACCTAAAGGAAGTGCTTCTGAAATTAATGCCATAAACAAGCATTGGTAGTAGCAGGTAAAGAACAGACAAGTTTTAGGAGACCTTACTGTCCAGTATACTTACCCAAGTGAGTCATTCCAGAGTGCTTTCTCACTGAAAAATGGAAGAACACAAGTTTCCACCAGAAAGAGTGTTGGGTCATAAATTAATTACAGAGACTTGAATTGTAACCAGTCTGAGCTTCTGAGGAAGGATATGGCCTGGTTTACATAATGTTTAGAGAAACAAGGTCTAGAAATCCATCAACCTTTTACACATGACCTCATTGATCCCCACAAAAATCAATCAAGCTTCTGATATCCATATTGACAAGCCATAGAAAATAAGTCTTCTTGTGTTTGTTTTTCTTTTTTTCTCATGGGAAATGCTCAGACCAAAAGGAAAATACTTAAAGGCCACCATCACACTAGTTTTCTCTACTTCCATTTTTAGAATAACATTGAGATTTCACAGTGACCTGAAATTCTCAGTAAATTTTATTGTATAGAGCTACCTATGCTTCATTTCGGAAGCTTAGCTTCCTACACAATAAACTTTTAATTGTTTATGCAGAACAGCACTTGGACAAAATATGTAGACTAAAAAATGTATTTCTCCTACCAAGTTAAAGGCACTTTTCACAACATTAGTAAAGTCAATCTTGCCAACTTCTTGATTCCTACCCAAAAGCTTGCTCTTTAAAGATGTTATATCAGGAGTAAAAAGATACTTTTAGCAAGATTGCCCTCTAAATTAATTTTATATGTGGACACACAATTTGATGAGCAAGACAAACCACAGAAGTATTTTTTTAAGACAGTTTTTCAACTTTGAGATTTTAACATTCAAGAATCTCATATTCCCAGGCAGATGGATGAATCAAGAAACTGGGGGAAAAAGCTTTCACCACATAGGTCATTGGTTCAAACCCAACCCAACTCAGCTGGAAAGCAATTACCATCTGCTGATCTTTATGAAATGTACTGGTGGGCTAAATTCAATTTCTAACAAAGAAAATAAACAGCTACAATTTTTTGGAGCCTAGATGAGGGGCTACAGATTAATTTAGTTGTTTTATGTCAGGATTGATACATATCAGAAGTGCTAGGTTACAGGACTAAGAGTGTTCATCAACAGTACAAGAGTACAAAAAAAATCAAGGAAATTCACAAGTGATATATGTATGTGTGTACAACATACATATATGTGTGTGTGTATTTACACACATATAGGTTGGGGCAAAAGTAGTTTTACAGCTGTTCTTATGGAAAACAATACAATAATTAATAAATAATACAAGACTCAACTCTGTGTTTCACATACTCACAACTGTGAAATTAGTTTTGCCCCACCCGTTATGTATATAATGTATATGTGGATATATAGACACATTCACTTTCAAATATCATAGATTTTAATATTATAAATAAAGATTTATGGCATGTAGTTCTGTAGACCCTTACCACACATGGAGAATGAATTTCTAGACATTCAAGAATCTCACATTCCCAGTGCACGTCTTGCTTATAGTTTCTCCCTTAAAGGCACTATGATATAAATGAAGTAACTGAAGCAACGCTATTAGGCCCTTCACAGAAATGTTTGCATTCGTCTGTGCCTTTTTCCTACATTTTAATTCCATTAAGAGTCATGTGCTTCCTATACACATCTTCACACCACACTTCTCCTCTTTCATTGAGGTTTAATCCCTCCCTTCTTGAACAATCCTGGTACAGGCTGGAACCGTGGCTGGAGTCACTTTATGAAATGCTTTTCTCCTGTTGGCCTAGCAGAATTAATAAACTTCATGAACCTTTGGGACCATAGCACTCAGCCAAGTCCGGAAAGTTAAATCTGCAAGGGTTCCCTGTACTGTAGCATTTTCCTAAATTGGTAATGGAGCATATTAATGTTGGAAGGAGGAGTTGTTTAGTCAGTGAACGAGATCAGTTGATTGATCATTTTTGCCCTCAGTACAGCTTTTTATTTTCTTTAATTGTTTTCAGGAGCATAAAGTTAAATTTTGCTGCATTTTATGAAATATGTATATATTTATAAAACTATTTGGAAGTCTTAAGAATCTACCTCCAGCAAATATCAAGGGTCTTCAGATGCTAGTACATCCTAACACATGGCTGGAAGTTGGCTAAGAAGGAAATGGCTATGACAATGTTTGTACTTCCAAATTAGACCATTGGAATAATGAAGATGTTATTATAAGAAAAGAAAAAATCTAAGAAAACTGAAAATTTTAGTTTTAGACATCTTGACTTTAAGGTCTGTTGTGACAGCCACATAAACAATATGTAGCAAGAAGACAAATCAGGAGACAAAGACTGAAAAACAGAGTATAAGTGTGAACATCTTCAGGGTGGAGGTAAAACTGAGTTAGGGTGTAGGAAATTGCTCTTCTGAAGTCCATCAGTCCACGTGAACCCAGCTCTTCATAGGCCTCTTGTGCATCGAAGGTCAGAATTCACAGGCTCAGACACCATTCAAGACATCGATTTTACAGTCACTCTTTCTTTATACTGTACAGTTTTTCCTGAGAGCATTTGCTCTTTATCTACATGTACTAAAGGGACCAACTCAATTCAGTTAAAATAAAAAGGGGGGAGAGAGAAAAGAAAACTAGATGAAGAACACTTTAGTTGACCATTTTAGCCATCTGAAAATGAAGTCTGGAAGAGTTCCCCTTCTGAAGGTTAGTGTTTCCCATTCAGTTAAGTGTCTATATCTTCAGTGAGCCACCATTACATGGTCCTTCATTTTGCTCCAAAGTTGAGCAAAATTTGATTTAACTGCCAAAATACACAAATCAGTTTCTGAGAGCGAAATGTTAATTCATCAAGTCATATCCTCTTTTCTTGGCGGGAAGGTTTTTCATTACAAATTCAATTTCTTTAATAGAGATAGGGCTACTTAAGTTTTCTATTCTGCTTTCTTTTTGTTAAGCATGGTATACAATGATACCAACTTCAGAAAAATCTCATATTTTTATAGTATCTAACAATAAAGAAAAAATAGCTCTCTTTACAAGAAATCTTTTGTTTAAATCTTCCCTTTCTGTTGAAAATTAAGCCACCATGAACATGGAGCCAAAAAATGTTGGTCTTTCCTTCTAATATAACCCAGATGAACAATGTGCCACTCGGAGGCCATGCAGGGGAGCAGCATTTCAGCAGTGGAAAGGTCACATCAGAATTAAGTTGGTTTCAGTAAAATGAAACCAAATGAAAACTTTATGTCTACCTCCCCAAATCTGATTTTCCAAGTTTTTCCATAAAGACAAAGTCAGGCATAGAATCACGACAGTGTTACCTACAACAGGCTCTGCTCTTTATAACCTGGAAAGATGCACTGGGCTGCTGCCCAGAAAATTTCATCACTAAGCCCCTTTATACCTCTCATAAGAGACTCTGTGCCTCATCTTCCAGAAAGTGCTCCATGAATTCGTTGATGGAAAAAATTAATGAGTAAAATTACTATTATGTTTTTTCTTCTGGTTGATTCTTTCAAAAAATGTGTAAAGAAGCTTAGTTTCAAAGTTTTAGAAATTAAGAGCTCTTTGCTTTGTGTCTAATTTAACATAAAACACATAGAGTATGTACAATCCTTCACACCTATGTCAGGGTTGGGAGCACCAACTTTTGCTGTAATAAATTGTAGTAGAGCTGGCCTCATGTGCAGCTAGCACACAAAGGCTATAGAGAGAATTAAATTTGCCTTTGAAGTGTTTTGGTATAAAACAAGGTCACTTATGGAATTTCCTCAGGAATATATCCTTTGGGGAACTAATTTATAAATTAAGCATCTGCTACAAAAAGCAGTTTATATAAAAGCAGTTTCTTATATAAAAGCAGTATCTTATTAAAAACAGTTTATCTATTTGCTTTCACAGATAAGCAGATAGAAAACTTCCTGTTATTTATCCTAAATTACTTCTCTTTTGTATTTAATTATTCCAGAATTGGTATAAATTCATTTGTATTCACCTTATCCATAATGAAATGGAGAAGACTAGATGTCAAGATAGGGATTACTTAGTGTGGACCCTTGTTCAGTCATCTTTTCTTGGCCCTATGACTCTATTTTCTCACCTGCCAAATAGACTGTATGTAACGTACACCTCATAGGGACAATGTGAGGGGTTGCAGTGATAACATCAAAAGACTTTATAAGCTGTAAAACCCTCCACAAATACAAAATATCACAACTCCATCTCCACTGACCACCTAAAATATCTCCAGCCCTTGTTATTTCAGAGGTGCCTGTTGTACTGTGCACAGCTCCATTGAGCCCTTCCAGAGTTTTTCTACCAGAAGCAGTCACTCTGAGAAAGTCACAACTGGAGGATAACCCCTTGTTTATAATTCCTGTTTGATATTAATAATAATAGCAGTGACCAATATTTATATAGTGTTTACTATGTGCCAGACATCATTCTAAGCACTTTATGGAAATTTTTTCATTTAAACCTCATAACAACTTTGCAAGGGTTTTACAGATAAGGAAACTGAGGAACAAAGAGGTTAATAACTTACTCAAAGTCACATAGAAGGGTGGACTCAGGATGTGATCTGGAGCAGGGTGTCTGGCTCCAGATACACTAATCAGCAGTTTTACTGTAGCCTTATATTGGACTGACTTGAAGGAATGAATCACATTCTGTTTTCCAAGTTTCATTTTTTGGATTATAACATTTTATGTTTTAGCAAGCAATTCACATCTTGGAAGTCAGACTAAAGAAAAAATACAGAACTTTCTTTATAGCTAAATGTGTTTATTATAATAAAAATAACAATGAAGGATAGCATATAAAAAGTAATGTTCAATAAGAAGAAAATATTTTTTTAAAAAGAACCATTGACAAAAGCTCAATGGTCAGTTACACCTTCATTTATAATTATGTTTAAAATAATGTGCAAAAATATGTAAATAATACTGAATGAAAAGTAATATACAAAGTTTATTATAATAATTATGTAAAATACACACATAAATACAAAAAAAAACAGGAAAAAGAATGATAAAAATAACATGTGTTGTCTCTAAGTGATTTTTTAAAATTATTTCCATATTTTCTGTCTCCTACTTTAAAAAGTATATGGCTTTTATATTGGAAATGTTATAAATGTTATTATGTCATTTTCTGTTGATTTTTTTCCCTAAAATTGTTACATTTCTCTGTCTCACTTTAGAACTTATCTGCTACTCTTTACCCACCCTGTCAGTGATTAGAAAGGGCAGAGTAAGTTACACTTGGTCCTCAAATCAGACACATAAAGTGAAGCAAAATGTCTGGAAATCCTTTATTCTACATAGAGAATGTGAGTATATGAGATATAACAATGGCTCAAATATTATCAAAAACTTGTGAAGAGAAAGAAAGGAAGAAAGGAAAAGAAAATAAAAGACAAAGCAATACAGAACTCTTAGCAGAAATCTAAACTATGCAACAGACCCAGGAAGATTCCAAGTCTCCAAGTAGCACAAGAAAAGCAGCAAAAATTCATGACTAATAGCAAGGTAGGGAGGGCAAGATTCAAGAATAGACAAGCAAATCATTTGAAAAGCCTTGGGAGGGAAATCCCCTAAGAGTGAAAACAGAAAGGAGAAAAGCATAAACCTAGTTATTGCAGGTCTGAGAGGCTACATGAGTTCAGTGTCCAGTCAGGAAAATAGGAACCAACCTAGATTTCAAATGGAGGGAATTTAATATAGGAAGTGATTACCAAAGAGTTTAAAGAAATGGGAGGGTATAAATGGAGAGAGTAATATTATTCAGAGGTTAGTAACTGTAAAAATCATCTCCAACCCACAGGGCCAGAAGGCAAAGGGAAAAGAGTAATACCCAGCATCTTGCTTGCTAGAAGAGAACAAGAGCTGGTGCTGGGGCTGCCGCTGTTTTCCAGGAAGTCAGTAGCCAAATCCTCAATGCTGCAGAAGCCCAGGGGGCCCACTGTTGGCTTCCACGATGGCTACCACCCTGGAGCCACAGCCCATGTGGCTCAGTGTCACTCTACCACTGAGGCTGCTAGAGCAGCTGCCATTATTGCTTCAGCCCAAATTACCTGAGTAGAAACGCAGAAGTTCATATTCTCCGGGCATTGCCAATGCCAATGGCAGACAGCATGCTGGAAGCAGGGGGAAAATCCCTCTTCCCTTCTTTCTGCCTTCTGATCGCTTACTGTGCCTTTCATTGGTAGAACGAACTAAAAACTGCTGGCAAAGAAGTTGGAGAAATGTAGTGTGCAAGTTTAATGCCCCTTAAGATATAGAAATGCAGCCAAAGTCAACAAAAAATAACCAGCACAAGTGATAAGGTGAGACCAGGACTATAGCCTCAAGCTTAAATTGATGCCGCTTTTGGGAATTGCCATCCATATCCCAGCAAGCTTCCCTGCAAAGGACTGTGAGTTCTCTCTGAGTCAGTGAGGCTAAGATGGGATCTACAGAAGTTCAAATGTCAATGTCAGAAATTTGCAAGGATGGGAATCCTTATCTTAGAACATAATCCACAAAAATTCTGCCATTTAATCTCACTTGACATTTTACTATACACCAATGTTGTGTCATTTGAAACGCGAAGACTGCTTTCACTCTGGACTCCCAATGTTACAGTCTTAATTCAAGCCCTAACCACAAATTTTCACCTCTCTTACTATTCAAAACCAAGGGATTATAATTTCATCTAAGATGAACGAGGAGGCAGGCTACTCTTTGGTAAGCCTATGAGTTGATCACATGCTTTTGTTATGTTTTTTCTTTATGTTCCCAGTTACTATTTGTGACATTTGTTAAACAATGGGGTGAATTAGTTTAGATTGGCTTCAACATTTCTAATGTTTCCTATGGTGATAGCTAGATAAATGTTTTTTTAAAAGACTTTATTTATTTTCACAGCAAGGGGAAGAGAGAGAGAAAGAGAGGAAGGGAAACATCTATGTGAGAAACATTGATTAGTTACCTCTCATCTGCACCCCAATCAGGGGCCAAACCCACAAGCTAGGCACATGCCCTGACTGGGAATCAAACCAGAAAATTTTTGCTTTGTGAGACAGCTCCAAACCAGCTGAGCCACTCTGGACAAGGAGTTAAATGTTTTAAGTAAAGAATTATATCAGGGCACAATTATGGACAATGCCTCAAACTAATGGCTTAGTTGTAAAATTAGTTTTCAGGATGAGATAATGAAAGTTGGAGGCAGATAATTACTGAGCCAATTTTATAAGTGAAAAGACTATAGCACACACAAAATTACACAAAAATAATTGTATGGGATGAATTTCAACTTTCCTGGAAATCAATGTGGCCACAACTTCAAATCCAACTCTGCTTCCTTAGAGGATCTGCTTGCTTAGAGACACCTAGGGAAGCATTTCTCCCAGACCCTTCAGAATGACCCTATTAGAGAGTCTCTGTACTACAGGCAAGGAGGGAGTTAACAGTATTTTCATAGACTGATCGTGTTGGAAATATCCTCTGGATATCACGTTGCTCAGTACTTCCTAGCTGTTTTCTTTTTAAGACACACTGGAGAGCCCTCCTGGCTTTGTTTATGGGAGGACTCTTTTCCCCTTCTCTCCATTCAATGAATCCAGACCTACAACCAGCAAGCAACTGTCCTTGTTGGTCTTCACCATGCCCCAAATTCAAGAGGAAACATGAGGTAGTACAGAAAAGCATACTAATAGCCAGGAAATCAGAGCAAATTCAGCTCCAGCCTGTAGTGCCTCAAGTTTTCTCATCTATAAAATGAGATAATTGAGAGAAGCCCAATACTCTGTACTTTTCCAGTATTTAGGTGCTTCTTTATGCACCTGTGGTCTCACACACACACACAGCCATAAGCTCTTGGAGGACCACATCAGTGCCTTGCACAGTACCCAGTGTCTTGCACAGTTCCTAGTGCATGACCAACATTCAATAGATATTTGCTGAATAAATAAATAAGAGAAAGCAAAACTTGTTAAGTGTGAGAAAGCATTCAGAAAATAATTTCTTACATTTAAATAAGACTTTACAGTTTAAAGTTTTAAAAAAATTTCAAATCTAAACTATAAATAATTTATATATAAATATATAAACATATATTTATATATAAAACCTTACTCTCAAACGTAAGCTGGGAAGATATTATTATCCTATTTTATCAAATACAAAATAGCACTCAAAGCTATCAAGTAGTTTGCACACCCCCTCCACCATGAGTAACCTCCTGTGCTTTTTGAATGTGGTTGTTCTCATTTTCTGCACATGAACATTTTCATTTCTCAGCTTTCTACCCATTGTTTTCTGAAATAAATTTAAGAAATGAGAAGACACCCCCCTCGCAAGTTCCAAAGTGCATTTTACCCAGGGTTTTCTGCACTAAATTCCTAGCACCCCAGGTTTTCTTTCTGAAGAACTAAAATTTCTAGACTTTGTCTGGGAAAGAGAAAGTGGTGGGCCATCCCCCTGCTTTGGTAAAATAGTCCTTTACACTTCTGGGTGGTGTTGACTCCAGGAATAAAGGCTCGATCTCTTCTCACCAGTCTCCTGCATAGTCTTAATAAAAAGGTAATAGCTGAGGGAACAGAGTGTTTGAAGAAGTGACAGAGTCAAGTGCCAAAATATATGGTTGTCACTTAAGGACCACAAATCAGTTACAATCAATGAGTGGGAGATTTTATTATTGTGCTATAGGAAGTAATCTTTGTCTTTTACATGCAAAATAGAGCCCTGGAAATACTGGCAAGGCTGCCTTTCAAGTCCCTTTATCAGGCAGAGGCATTGTAAAGATGACAAGAGAACAAATAGGGAGGAAGAAAGGGAGGGAAGGACAGGATGGGGAGGAATATGCCTCAACAATGTGTGTATAAGTGAATGGCCCATTTATTGCTTACAAGCTTAGAGGTGGGACACTGAAAGGACATTGAAATTGCTCTAGGATCCTGGAAAGGAAGGCAGAAGCCACTGCCAATCACCTGCAGGAGAGATGAGGTCATTCAAACACAAGATGCAGTGATTTAGAACAAAGGTGGGAGAAAATCCATGACTGAACTGGTGGAAACTCTGAGCAGAAGGAGGCCTTTGGGAAATAGCCATTGCAACCCAAATGAGCAAAAGAGATGCCAAACCTATCTGCATTTAATAATAATTCTAATAGTTATCCTGTATTGAATACTCCTGTGTGAAAACCACTTCAATAAGAGCAAACTTTTCTTATGAGTCTGGTTTCTAAATACTCCGCATCTATGATCTCATTTATTCCCGACAACAACCTGTAGGGTAGGTCCCATTGTCACCATTTTACAGAGAGAAAGGGAGGCAGGAAAAGATTAGGTGATTTGGCCAAGGTTCCCCAGCTTGCAAGTAACAGGGTCAGGACAGAGTTCATGTTCCTAACCCTTCACTACCCAGCCCCTCTTTTGCTCTCATGATCTCATTTAATCCTCACAATGACACAGCTACGAATGTATATTATGACCTTCATTTTACAGATGAGAAAGCTGAGGGTCCAGACATAATGTCAGACATAATTGGTGAGGCCAGGATTCAGACCAGGTCTATCATAATCCACAGCCCATAAACTTGCCATCCAACACACCACTTACCTAAAAAGAAGTGTCCTTTTCAGAATTAAAGATTCCCTCAAGGAAATGGAATAGTTTTTACATTTTTATGTTTCAGACTTCATAGAGCCAGGTTTGATGTGATTATTTGGCTGAAAAAAGGTGTCTATGTTCCCAATGCCCACTCAGAAATAACACATTTTCCATGAGAAGTGTCTGCTATGATTTCCAGGACTAATCAGGAATTAAAGACTACCTAACAACTTTCCCCAATTAAAAGGGCTAATGGAGGGAAAGCTAAAGGTCCTCAAAAGTCCTTTTCCCTAAAGGGAAAAGATCCTGTTTATCATCAAGACAAACGGCTGGATTTATTTCAACAGAGCGACATCCCTAGAAGTGCCCTTTTCAGTAAGTCGCAAACCTACTGTTCCCCAAGCTCACTCTTGAGGTTTCCTACCTCTCCTTTCCTTATATCTCAACTGAGAAGAATTTAGTTGGAGAATTACAACCAGATTAAAATCCAAAAATGAATAAAGACCAACTAGGGGGGAATATGTTTTTAAAAGCACAGGCTTATTTGTGTTGGGAATTTTCTTTCTCATCCAGGAAGCACTGACCCCCATGGTGAGGGCCAGCCTAGACAAATCTGTAAATTAAGAAAACTCTATCCTTCTGGTGTAGCCTCCTCTTCCCCACCCCTACATTCAGTACACATGAAACCTCCTTTCAGGGCCCACAGATACTGGGTATCCCCAGGAGCTCCTGCAAGTTCTAAGCAGACTGGTAATTCAAACAGCCCTGTATACACCCTCACACACACACCCCAACAAAGCACTAACACAGCTGAATGGAGTATACAGTTTAATTATGTAAGATCATACAATGTACTGCCTAGGTGATGGATGACAATTTATCACCCTCTTACATCAGGTTCAGACCGGGAGAGCCCACAGCCCACAGGTCAAATGACTAGCTCAATCTCTAGCCACCTAGAGTGGTGGGTTCAACATGCATATTGAAAAAGCAGCAAGTCTATGGTTTAAATATACTGAGAATATCTTAGGGACTTCAGCCCAATGTGCCTCGTCCCATTCTCCCAAAACCTTTTCTTCTCCTATGTGTGCTCCCTCCCATGCCCTCTTATTTTCAAGCAGCTTTGTCCCAAGACACAATCCTTTGGACCTTGTGACAAATGAGCAACAAGCCCTCCCCTTTGCCTGTGATCATACCCAAAATGCTGTCGGCAGTAGCCGCTACTCTCCTGTCTCAGAACAGAGACTTGTATTATGTTCTTCTGCTGCCTGTCTTCCCATTCAGAGTGGCCCAGTAGATCCTTTGTGTGTGTGACCCAGTCAGTGGACAGTGAGGAAGTCCTGGAGTGATGAATGTTTCCCGGACAGCTCTGCATGGATTCATTCACATGCAGTAAATCTCCATGTCCCACTAATGCTAAGATGTCATCTTGGAAAGCTTAGAGGATGACAGGCAGGGGAAGCCAAGGGTAAGTTCATGAGAAGCAAATGAATTATTTGACATGGAAACCTCCTCAAGCATTATTCCAGAGCACCAAATTCACTGAGTTTAAAGCCAAAACTGTTCTAATTGCTTCATCTCATACAAAACCACTGCCTACAAAAAAAAAAAAAAAAAAGATATTTCTGACCTATTTAATTCAAAGGGCTCTGCTTTCATGGGGAAGAATTATTTTTTTAATGCTTTGGGCTTTTACAAATGTAAATTCAAGGAAATCATCATTCTCCAATTCCTATTAGGTGTTTAATCTATACCAAACCATGGCTTTCATGAACATTAGTTGATCTTATTTGAGAACTCCTGGTGTAAGCTCCTATTAGGAAACAGGAAGATGGGAAACTGTTTACTTAATGTAAGTAGTCAAGGAAAGAATTCAGGCAACTGTTGATAATTATGATCCAAAACTAAAATTGTCAGACAATTGAAGAAAGAGTGTGGGACTGCTTATTGTTAAAAAAATTTTTTTCAGATAAAAATGCCAGTTCTATATCTGCAAAGCTAAAAGTAAAACATTGACTATTCAATTGTTTGGCCCATGCAAATAATGAATCCAGGCTCCAGGAAACCATACAAATAGAATGGACCAAAATAAGTGGAAGTAAACGGAAAAGCTGAAAAAAGCAACCCCACCCTACCCACACCCTACCTCCCTAAGACAGACACATTCATCAGCCTATTCTTTCCCCTGGAAAATGTATTTCCTTTTTCCTAGTAGTACTATCTTAATGCAGTTTACCTAAACAATTATTTCTATAAGTCATTTTACATTGATTCTGTCTACCCACACTAAATAAGGAGGAAAAATAACTAAACTTGGAAGCCATCTGACGAGGCAGTCAAATGAAGGTGGCATTCTGTGCCTGCCTGCATTTGCTATGAAGGCCTCATTTTGTACTGCAGCCCATCACGTAGGAAAACCCCTATCAGACAAGGAAGAACCTCCCATCATGGCTGGAGCAAATCTCTGTGAAAGCATACGACACAAGGAGGTAAGAATGCTGATATGCCAACTCCACAACCCCAAGGACTTTTGGTGTAAAAGTCCTTTTCTATCTACGCTCACTCCCAGATGATCTCATCTAGTTTCATGACTTTTAACAACAAACCATTTCCACATTTGTGTCTACAGCCAGGGCCACCCCTAGGGCATTTGGGATCTTGGCAAATGTTTTTTTGCCAGTGTCTGTTTCTATAAACAATTTGAGTCACCCAAAATAAGCCTGCCAGCACCACCCTGGTGGCCCAGTTGCATACAATCCTGAAAAAGAAAGACCCTGCTGAGCAATGGAGCAGTCCTCTTGGGATAACCCCCATCCTTGGGCACTGACATTTCCAACTATCTCTAGAGGGGCACTTAGAAAAACTGGACAGTAAGCCCAAAGTCCAGGGCCCCTAAGGCACAGGGCCTGGCCAGTGGCCAGCTTGGCCTGGTCTAAAGAAATAATGTCCCAGCCCCAACCTCTGTTCCAAATTTCAAACTTGTCAGAAGTCACCCACTTCCCAGCATATAACCCTCAACCAGTCAACTACTGACATGTTCATATGTTTTCATTCTTCAATGATACATACCAATATGTATGTGTGTATCATGAGCATGTCTGTCTCTATCTTCTCTCCAGCAGGTTATCACTGCAAAATACTGTGAGCAAGCTCCCATGATGGCAAAACCGTCATTTATGATGGGGGAAGGGGAGTAGTGGGGCCAAGGTGGCTACCAAGTGTCACTTAATCAGCAATCCCACCTCAAATACAACTTGTACTGACTTCATTTTGCCCACACTTGTGGTTGGGAGGATGGAGGTTAACCATGAGCTCAAAATAAGAGTCTAGGCTGAAAATATCCTTTTCTCCGTGGACAGAATGGGGACACAGCTTATGCTCTCCTGAACCAAATGAGTAAACCAACCTTCTCACTCAAGATGGTCACAGAGAAGTATTTGAAAAAACACAAAAGTTGAAGAAAAGTTTTCTTTCCTCACTCTCCTGCTCCTCCAACCCTACACCATTTACCAGAAAAACTACTGATAGGAATGGGTCACAAGGAGAGCAGTACTGTAGACATCTGGGGAACATGTCTACTGGCACCCAGCAGTTAAAGACAGCCACCCCGGGGTGAAATGGGGCACCTGGGGTTAGAGCATTCTTCCCAGGGACTGGCATTGAGCTCTTCCAGGAACCTCTGAGGGCTTAGAAGCCTCAGAAGAGGAAAGCAGCTGCCACATTCAAGAGAACAGAACATAGTCAATTAAAACTTCTAACTAACAAAATAAACTGAAAAAGAAAATAGAAACAGAAACATGGATATATGAGACAGAGTGATAGCTGTCAGAAGGGATGGGGGAGGGTGTACTGAGTGAAAGAAGGGAGAGGGATTAGCCAAAGAACATAATGTTCCTGACCTATGGACACAGTGTGGTGATGGCCAGAGGGAAGGGGATTGGGGGCTGG
This sequence comes from Tonatia bakeri, assembly GCA_004024845.1. Classification (NCBI taxonomy): domain Eukaryota; kingdom Metazoa; phylum Chordata; class Mammalia; order Chiroptera; family Phyllostomidae; genus Tonatia; species Tonatia bakeri. The sequence goes on from PVIA01014180.1 coordinate 19,106, forward strand.
GTGGAGGTTGGCAAAGAGGGGGAACATGTGGATGTCTGTAATAGTGTCAACAATAAAAATTAAAGAATAAGAAAAAAAATACCTCAGCCTAAAAAAAGAACCCTAATGTTTTACTCCTTCAGACAAAATCGTAACCCTCTGCAGTCTTCAACGTTATGCCCTCCCCTTCTGTTTGAGAAACTAGGCTCCTTTTGTTTTACTAGAGAAACACTGTGACCTTTTCCAAATATGTATTATCATTTTCCCCTTTCTAATGCCAACTCGTGACTTCACGCCTAGCTTTCACACCCCTGTTAAATGTCATCAGTTTGTTTGCCTTACCTAAATGTCACAAGGTCCCTCCTCTTCTGCTGACCACAAAAAACAATTTTGGGGTGGGAAAGCATTTTTAGGTTGTCTACACAAAGACAACCTGCAACAGGATGTGGAGATGAGCAGAGGGGTGATCGCTTCACCTAATTTCCCGCTGAGTACACCTGTTCAGTGAAAAACCAAAGCCATGTTCAAAATTCTGAGTCCAGAGACACTCTTTTCTGGAAAAAAAAATCCAGTGGTGTCTGCTCATTAATGCAGCTAACATGCACTAAAAACTTTGTTGACTCGCCTTTTACTTCTGCCATGAATGGATCACTGGCAGAATTTACCCTGAATATTCTTTCAATAGACCTGACTAGTGACCAAACTTGAACACATTTCCATTGCTTATGCTGCATATCTTATATACCTCTTTGTTAACCACAGAAAGTAATTCGGCAACAGACCTAGGCTATATCTGCCTAACAGAAACCTCTGCTCCTTTATAACATTCTGACATCCAATAAATAAGAGCAATATCACTGCTCATGAAACATAAGTGATGTTCTAAAAAGTGTCTACCCTTCATACCCTCAGTCTTTCAGTTAAAGGAGACATGTTCAGAAAATTATCACACTGCATGCAGAAAGGTGACCACATTTATTTCCAAACCTGAATAAGACACATGATTTACCTTTCTAGGAGGAATCCTGGAATTAAATGTTTGACTATTACCTTGGGACATGGGCTCATAAATTACCATCAATCACGTTAAATAGTCAATTAAGACAGATAGTGAAAACCCACTCAATTCCACCCCAAACACCCTTGAGAGAGGCACGCAAGGTCCCATTGAAGTCTTTACACCTAAAATGGGTGAGGACATTGAAAACATTGGTTCCAGTTTATTAAGAAGTCCAGTACACAAAACAAACAAACAAAAAGGGTTGGCTTTAGGAGAAACGGTCTCAAAATGTTGGAAAACTTATAAATTCTGATTATATAGCAGAAAGAAATCAAGCCTCCCCCACCCACGTTTGTCTGGGGGAATATGCTGCAGACTGATGTATCAGTTGAACCATCTCGCTCTTTGTTTTCTGAATCTAATCAATCAAGCTTCTCTTTTATAAAGGCATCTGACGTCTTTATTTAGTCTTTAGGCCCTTTCAATACATTCTCCACACTGCTTCCAGAGTGGTCATTCTAAAATGTAAACCCAGCCATATAACTTTCTCACTTGATGTCCTTCTGGCTTTTTAAATTTCATACAAACTCCAACACCTTAGCATGGCATATAAAGCCCCCTCCCCCATCCCACACCGTCTTTTCTCACTCCTCAACTTTTACCCTATATTCCTATCACAATGAATTATTTGCAGTTCCCAGAATGCTGCACATTCTCTCCTGCCACCACAGCTTTACTTATGATGTTCCATCTTCCTGGAGTACTGTTCCCTCCACTGATTGCTTGGGTAAACTTCCTGGACCCACTTATTTAATCTGTGAGACTGAGCTCATTTTTCCCCAGAAAACCTTCCTTCGTCTCACCTGTCTCGGCTAGGCTCCCCTCCTCTCTGCTTCTACAGCATTGATTCATACTTGTATTACAGACCTCATCACACCATACTGTAATTATCCACTCATGGAAAATTAAATATACAGAACTTCTTTCACACAGCATTACATAAAAATGAATTTTATATAAAAATTAAAAGTAGGTAAATATAAAACAAAAAATTCTCTGAAACCCTTTTCCCTCCCTGGTGGCCCATGAGCTTCTCTTTCTTCTTTTTTCCTGTGGTCTCTTGCAAGACCTTTGGGTACTTTTTGTGTCTGGGACCCTCCCTAAGATCATGAACCAAAAGACACTTGCATTTCATTCACTCACATCCCATTGGTCACTGCTAGCTATCAACAAGGGAGAGAGGTGTAGTCTCCAGTCACGTGGCCACATGCCAAGCTAAACTCAGAGGTTCTCCTACTAGAAGAAGAAGCGGGGGAAGGAAAGACCAGATACTGGAGAACATCTAGCAGTGAGTAAAGTAAATAATGACAAAAGACTAATGGATGTAATGAGGAAATACAGAAGTTTACAAAAATAGGATTCCAAAAGTACTTTGAACAAAGTCTCTCGTCTCCTACTACAGAAAGAAGTCACTGAAGAATTCATGGAGAAATAGAGGGAGAAAATAGAATCAGAACTTGACTGTGTTGAATATACTCCTATTTTATAGAAACTGATAACTTATCTCTCAAATTTAAAACATGAGCTTTAGACATAACAGTCCCTGAACTTTTTAACCTCAGGGCTATAAATTTGGAGATACACATCTGCTCTGCCTGTGAGACTTTTCTCTGGGCAGACAGAAGAGCTCAGCACATAAAAGTAGTTTCCTGAGGCATAGCATAGTAAAAGTAAAGATTGCAACCAAACTACATACTTGGCCAAAACTTAGAGAATTCACTAATTTGCCCCAAAGGCTTCTGTACTTGCTCAAATTCTGAACAGCAAGATCCAGAAAGAAACAACTTATTACTAAAAATAAACCTTGAGTATCACATAAAAATATATTTTGCAATGACTGAACTAAACTTTGACGTCTAACACACCTGGGAATTTGGTTTTTCTTCCTGTTGAATATCATATTCATGTCAAAAGCATTTCCTTTGTAGATTTTGTGCTACTCACTGACATGGCTCTGAATTGGGCACAGTCGCCATCCTCTAGGAACTGTGGTGGATCACCTCTAAGGACTGTGCTCAACTCACTCCAGGAATCACAGAAAAGTGAAGATTGTAAGAAAGGCTGCCATGCTAGCCATCACCTTTAAGATCTACTAGGAGATACTGACCTCCTGGTGGGAAGCCCTTGGGTTAACTTCTTGAGGTAAAAAACAAAAAAAATTAATTGAAAATTAAATAATAAATGGCCTTGACAAGAGAAGAAAGTCATTTAGTTTTTGGAAAAAACAGTGACTTATCGATAAGAACAAGAGAGACAGAGACAGGCAGTCACACACACAGGTGTGCATCTTTGTAGGGAGAGTGGACAGAGGAAAAGACAGCTAAGCCTGGTAGGAGCTTTACAAAATAATTTATAATTTTGTTTCTAGCAATATCATGTAATTAAATGCCCACACAGAAACTTCCTCTTTTAAAACAGATGCATGTACACAGGTGCACACACACACGTGCCCCCTTTTAAAAGCATATCTGATTTCACACAAAGGTAAGGGAAATCCACAGGGGCCAAAGTGAAGAACACAGTAAAAACTAAGGTGGTAATCCTTGAAACAATTTTTCTAGCCTCAGGAACCCAAAGTGTTTAAGTTCTACCACCTTTGTGGGAACAAGAAAGAGATAAAATTAAGACCTTCCCATAAAGTTGGAATCTTTAATGACCTTTACCTTGCTGCAAGGATATATATATTTTATATATACATACACACACATATATACAGATACATATATATATTTTACTCTTTCACTAGCCTAGAGAAATGACAAGAATTTTGTCTATTGGGGCCTAGAATCTAAGTGGTTGAAACAGACTTCCCTGAAAATACCTAATCATAGATATGCCACACTTTGATTTGGAGTTCAAATTTATACTTCCTGCTTAGTTCACAATCCCCCAGATGAGGAAGAGCATAGAAATAGACCCAAGGATAATGATACCCTTGAGGTAACTGGCTATAAACAGACAGAACCACTCTCGAAGGATATGTTTTCAACACAGGTCAGACAAAAGTCTACAAGAAAAGCCCTGCTTAACATTTTTTACAATCCAAACTTAACAAAACACCTAAGAAATAATTCAGAATGAACTAGAGAGGCAGATACAAGAAATAGGAATATTAAACTATAAGAACTGTATATCATACAACTATTAGAAAGAAACTATAGATTTTGTTTAAAAGAAAAAGACATAAGAGAGTAATTAAAAGCAAGAAAAAGTGTGCAAAATAATATCTAAAAGGATGGGTAGACTTGAAGAAAAAATAAAACTTACAGAAATTAAAAATAAAGTAAATGAAATTAAAAGCCCAATTGCTGGTTCAAACTGAAAAAAAAATAGTCACATTTGAATAAAGAATCATTGAATGAAAATTAGATGTGAGGAATTAATCCAACACAGAGGGATAAAGAAATAGAAAATACAAAACAGAAGGAGAGGTTAAGCATGAGGAAGGGAAGAGTGAGAACGTCCAACATAACCAATAGCCACCTCAGAGGAAGAATTAGTGGGGAGGCAACATTTGAAATGACATCTGAAAATTTTTCAGATTCCCTTAAGAATTGATGAAAAATATGATCTTTGGATATAGTAAGCATAATAATTTCAAAACATTGATAAATAAAATGTTGCCACCTAAATTTATTGTAGTGAAACTGTAGAACACCAGAGACATAGAGGTATTAAAGCAAAGAGAAAAAAATGGGTTACCTATCAAAAAGAAAAAGAGGAAGGAAAGAAGGAAGGAAGGAAAAGAGGAGGAAGGAAGGGAGGGAGGGAGGAAGGGAGATTTAGAAGGCTGAAGACATGAATTAATTTTCAAAGCACTTCAGTTTGAGGTAAACCTTTAGTTTTTCTAATAGAGGCCCACTTTCTGAAATATCTTGAAAAATGTCTCTATTATCTCTAACTTTCAAATAATAGATTATTCAAAGATAAAATTGTGGGATTAATAGTTACTTTTTCTCATTACTCCATGTCTAAAAGAAGAGAGTTAATTAGATACAGGAAAAAAAGATAAACATGTAGTAAACAGAAGCAAATCCATGACATTGCAAAATACCATATGTTGCCATGTATAAGGCACACTTTTATGCCCAAATTTTTTAGGGAAAAATAAGGATATGCATTATACATGGGTAGTATTAATTCTGTATCTATATAAGTGTTTTTAATTCATTTTGGTAAATCTTACATGCACTTTGGGGAAGATGTCCTAAAAACAATAACTATTATTTATTGAAGGTTTGATAGATGCCAAACACTGTGCTAAGCATTTTACATAATGCTTTTTTTAAAATTATATTTTATTGATTCTGCTATTACAGTTGTCCTGATTTCCCCCCTTTCCACCCCTCCAACCAGCACCCCTCACTCTCTCAGGCAATCCTCACACCATTATCTATGCCCATGGGTCATGGGTAGGTTTTACGGCTACTCTATTTCCTATACTATACATCTCCATGACTATTCTGTAACTAACTGTTTCTACTTCTTAATCCTGTCATTCTTCGTCTAGTCCCCTTTGACTCTGTGCCTTGGTGTTGTGGCCTAATGTAGTAGGTGTCCCTTAGGGTCCAGTGACATAGCCTCCCCTATCACCCAAGATGGATTCTCGAAGTATACCCTGGATATGTGCTGAATACACCTTCCTCTTACAGTTGAGCCTTGGTTGCTGTTGGTAGGTCAATGAGACAGATTTACCCAGGCCAGTCAGCTGCCAGGACTGGCTGTGACCACTGACTACCAGCCCCTACCCTCTGTGGAGAATCATCTGTGCAGGGACAGGGTGGTGGTGCTCTGATGTGGTCTCTGGACGTCCACTGGGTATGCTGGCCCTAGGGGTTTCTCAGGTGGTGCAGGCCAAGATCAGCCTCCACCTGTGTTTTGTCCAGGGCACCCTGCCCAAGCTGTAAAGCAATCTGATATGTGCATTTTACATGGGTAGTACTAATTCCATATCTATACAAATGTTTTTGATTCTTTTATTATGTTTCAGCATTAAAAGTGTAATTCTAGAAAGCAATAATGATATCCATATGCAAAATAATACCCTGGAATATGATCATCAGTTTTTTTAAAGATTTTACTTATTTATTTTTAGAGAGGGAAGGGAGGGAGGGAGAGAGAGAGAGAGAGAGAGGTCAATGTGCAGTTGCTGGGGGCTGTGGCCTGCAACCCAGGCATGTGCCCTGACTGGGAATTGAACCTGCGATGCTTTGGTTCACAGCCCGCGCTCAATTGATCATCAGTTTTGTTTCAAACTATAAATAAATAAGTAATTGGATTAAAAAATTAAAAAGAAAGATTTTTTTTCCTGGAAGTTTGGGCTAAAAATATGGGTGCGTATTATACACTGCAAAATATGGTAACATTAACTAATAACTAATGTGGATAATTTTAATGGTTAAATTTATGTGTGGACTTGGCTGGGCCATGGTACCCAGGTAAATTTTCACAGATGTTTCAGTCAAGATATTTTTTGGGTGTGACTGACATTTAAATCAGTAGACTGCCTTACATAATGTGGTGGTCCTCATCCAATCAGCTGAAGACCTTAAAAAATGTCTTCCCCCAGAGAAGAAAAAGTTATTTTAGCAGACCACCTTTGGATTCAAACTAACTCTTCCCTGGGTCTCCATCCTACCAGCCTACCCTGCAGACTTCACTCTTCCCAACTTACACACACGCACACTGTATTGTTCTGTTTACCTGGAGAATTTGACTAATAAAACAACGAGGTGACACTAAACTACTAAATAACAATAACATTATGAGGAGGGGCTTGATTGGAGGTGAACTGTTATACAGTTGATATAGCATTCATGAGAGGTATATATAGTACATTGAACAACTTTTGATTTCATGGCATGAATGCAGAATAGATTTTTCAATATAATCATTAAAAGGCATATGATCAGAACATGTAATTTCTGAACTAGAGAGGTAATCAAGCAAAGTCTGTCAATATAAAGGATGATGGGTAGAAAAAAACAGAAATGTCAGGGAAAACAGAAAGCAAAAATGATAGAAATAAATAAAAATCTATTAGTAATAAATTGAGTAAACTCATTAATTAATAAAGGATTGCTAGATTAGAGGGGGGGAAAGCAAACTTTCCATTATGCTCTTTAGGATAGATACATTTATAACCCTAGAACTAAAAAACATCAAAATCAAAAGATGAAGAAAATATATGGGACAAATACAGATCAAAAGAAAACTGGCATAACTATATTAATATCACACTGAACAGAGTGTAAGACAAAAAGTTAAGAATAAAAATGGTTATTACACTATGACAAAAGGAACAGTGCACCAGGGAGATAAAACAACTCTAAGCAAACATGCACAGTGACATAGTCTCAGACTGTGTAGAGCAGTGGTACTCAGTCAGAGGCTATGTCCACGTGCATTCAGATCCTTCAGGGAAAGCAATTAGTCCTGCCACAGGAAGACTGGGTATAGACATCTGTAGAACCAAAAAGTTAAAGAAGGGAATTATGTAGTCCACCTGTACTGGCCGAAGAGTCACAGCAAGGCAAGCTTCCACTGGCTCTATGGAAAAGCAATCTTTCCTTTTTATTAGAGTTCTGAGACAGGAGTTAGAAACCTGGAACAGAAATCTCCCATCTCCTCAGGCTCTGCACTTCCTCCCTGGCAGGATGACAGACACAAAGGTGGTTCCTATCTTGCTTTGGCAGCAGTCTCAAGATGGTCCCATTAGGCACCTAACTCTTTTATGGATGTGGGATCCACTCAGGGAGACTTAGTACTTCTTAGGTGAAAATATAATGATCTGCCCTGGCCAGGGGGCTCAGCTGGTTAGAGTGTACCAAAAGGTTGAGAGTAAGAGTTCTATCCCTGGTTGTTGCACGTACAGGAGACAACCAGTCAATGTCAATCTGCCTTTCTCTCTCTCTCTCTCCCTCTCTCTCTCTCTCTCTTCCCCTTCTCTAAAATCAATAAACATATCCTTGAGTGAAGATTTTAAGAAATAAAATTAAAATTAAAAATAATGATTTGAGAAAGGCCTAGATCCATGTCAAAGGAAGCTTCCTGGTTCCTTCCTTCCATTAAGGTTTCACAACCTGACTTCAGAGGTAGAATTTCATGGTGGCTAAAAGCCCAGGCCTACATCAGGTGGACATGAGTTCAAATTCTAGTTGCAACAAGTAAGAATACATAATAATTTCAGACTTAAACTCTATCTGCCTCATTATTCAAAAGTGAAATAGTATTTACAAAAACACTTAGGACAGCATTTGTCACAGAACATTAATAGAAGACAATTTCTGCACATTGATTATGATGATGATGACAATGATAATGCTGATAGCTTGACAAGTAGTCTCAACCTCACTAAGATGCTTCTTTCCAGTTATTCAGATCCAAATGGAATTCTTTAGTCCTTTGCCAGCTGGGGACTGAGCCTTCTGTCAACGCCATCCCCTTTCTACACATGACTAGGCTGAGTGTCTCACACCATGTCAGCTCCTTCTGCCCTCACGGCCTCTCTGTTCCACCACGTGGCACTGCCCTCTGCCACTGACTGAAGACAAGCAAGGTCATGTTACATTCATTGCAAGTTACCATTGTGCCTCTTTGCTGGATAACAAAACAGCTATTAGTGTCTCATGCCTCCACAAGAAGACTGAATGCAGACAGCTGTAGAGCCATCTGTTTAAGGTGAAAACTATGCAGCTCCATCTATCCTGCCTCCAGTGTAGGTGTCCTGCAGAAACTAAGGGAGTTCTGGGCACTAGGCTGCCCCTTTGCCAACAGCAGTACCTGAAACTTCACTGCCCCTATCACCACATTTAGGTCATCCAAGAAGAAGAAGAAAATGCTCTTCTACTTTTTCTCTCTTGTAGGAAGAACTGGGAAGAACAGGCTGTCCTCAGCACAGGCTCCAAGTTCTGGTCAGCTTTCTCTGCTTCTATCACCTGTCAGCAGAGCAAAAAGGGGCTGTGAGTCACAGCTGCGTGGCACCAGCTCCTATTCTGATTCACAACCTGCCATGAGGGAAACATCATCAACTATAAATAAGAAAGAAAGAAAGAAAGAAAGAAAGAAAGAAAGAAAGAAAGAAAGAAAGAAAGAAAGAAAGAAAGAAAGAAAGAAAGAAAGAAAGAAAGAAAGAAAGAAAGAAAGAA
>PVIA01014181.1:0-28295 GCA_004024845.1 Tonatia bakeri
ACATTCTTAGCAAAGCACTGTCACAGGATTTTACACATTCTTTCCTAGGCCTGATGGCCCTGGGGAACCTCCTGTTCCTGCCCAGGGCTGCACCACATTGTTTCAGGCTTAAGTCAGATGGGGGAAGTAAGGCAGCCAAGAGATTAGGAGACTTCTTACAGACAGAATGAGGACTCAGGCTATGTCAAAGGTGAGGGGTGAGGGTCCTATCACCCCCTTTTTCTATGGCCCCCCGAGTCCTTCCCTGATGGCCCCACAGTGGTCATGCCTGTCTTAGGTCACCCCTCCTTTGAGGAATCTTACCCATCTTTGGCTAACCAGTCATCTGCCTGGGGCCGAGCAGGGTGAAGTAAAGGGGGCAGAGGCTGTGCCCCTGCTGGGAAGATAAGCTCTGTCTCCTTAGTGGCTTATGTTCCCAAGGTCTTTTTACTCAGCCTTAGCCATGGGGGGTTACAGCTTCTGAAACCAGGCAGGGTGGTTCCCAACACCCTTATACCTTACTCCACCCCTCAATGACTTTCATTGTCTTTTTGAACACTGAAGTTATTCAGATTCCCTTTACCATCACTAAAGTGATGTTTTGAACATCCGCACCCTGAGTTCTTCCCCTCCTTAACCCACCTGAAGAAAAACACAATTTCTGGTGCATCTGGGGAAAGGTGATTATGACTCCTGTGTCTGGGGAGATTTTCAGGAACACCTAGGAAACCATCTTGCACCCTGTTAGGCCACAGTCTGATTTAGACATTAAAAAGGGAGTGGGCAAAAGGCAGGGCAAAGGTAACAAGATGAGATAATGAGCTTGTGACTTTTTTAACCCACCCAAATCAATAAGTCAAATAAACTGCCTGAATAGCTTATCAGTTGGGGGTTGTGAATTTTACCCACTGAGTCAGTTAATTGATAAGGGGGAGCATTTAAAAATTTCTTTGGTATTAGATTTAGTTTGTATTCTATTGTACAGAGAGGAAGGACTCCCTCAGACATGGCCGTTTCGGGCACGAAAGTTAGACAAGGTTGTTTCAACGGCCAACCACCAAGGTCCCAGGCTTTGCTGTGGTATGACAGGGACATGAAATGCTGTCACGTGGACACCTACCCCTACAATCCCTCTGGACCCTGGCCAGCGCAGGGAACCCGGTCCCTTTCTGCCTCAAGGAGCGTCGTCCTTTACAGCACCTTCCCTTCGGTTTCTCATCCACAGTCAACAGGCACGTGTGTCTCCTGGTTGAGCAGATCTTTCCTGTGGCCCCGTTTTCCCTTTTCAGCAGTTTTCCTTCCTTTTCCATCTTCTTTGAACTTCTAGGCACCACCACTCATCACCTCTGTCCCAAGCACCCCATACCCTTAGCTTCCACAAGTCTGTTTAAATTGCCCAATTTGTTTGCTCTGCAAATATTTACTAGATGCTAATACCCAGGCGTTGTTACTAAATGCAGCGATGCTTCAGGCAGTATCCTGAGCAGTTTTACTAGTATTAGTTCAATGAATCCTCACAACCCCATGAGGCAGGGACTTTATTATGGAACTTCGTGGTTGAGGAACAGTGAGGTCAGACAGATGAAGTGAGCTGCCCAAGGTCTCAGGAAGGAGCTTTAAAGGAGAGAGCCAGGACTGTGGCCCAGACAGCTGGCTGTGGGACCAGCATTCTGTACTGCGCTGAGGCCTAGAGTTCTCAGAACGTGTATCTTGTCTTTTCCTCTTTCTTCCCGCCCAGACCCTTATCACCAGGTGCCTGGAGGTTTTATTAGCCTTCCAACTGGTCTGGCTGACCATAAATGTTCACCTGCAACCTCTGTCCATCCCCCATGCTCTGTTACCTCATGATCTGCCTAAAACACTCTCTTCGTCTTGTTTCTCCTCTGCTGCCAAAGAATATACAATCTCTTTGGGAAAAGAAGACACTCATATATGCGCTCCTGAGATAAGCCTATAATGAAGTAAATCAAATGAAGAGTGAAAACAAAATAATGAGAAGATCCCTTCCTGTGGAGAAATTGCATAATTTTCTCAGCACAAATTATAGAAGGGAGTGGACGGGGCAGGTTCACAGAATTTTAGGCGAGCACTGATTCTGAATCAGGAGGGGGTGGGTTTTCTGAGAGGAGATGGGGAGTTAAGAGCTGTGGCCCCAGGGTATCCTCACCACACACCCACCCTCCGCTTTGTAACATCTGCTGTGGCCTCTCCCCTACCAGTTCCAGTCCTGAATGGCCCTCACTCAGGGTTTGGCTGGGAGGGTCGGGGGGGACCTCCACCCTTTTCCGAGTAAACCTCTTCTAGATGGAGCATTGCCTTCCTGGGCACTTTTCTGAGTGCTTACCTCTCCAACAGGGGCGTGTGCTCAAGGAAGCGGTCTGACCTGCGGAGGAAGCAGGCTGAAGACGCATTACAAGGCAGGACTTAAAGTATTGGCCTTAGTTCAATAGCTTCCAGACATTCCTGGAAAGAAGAACAAATAATAAAACATCATTTGTTTTATTATTTGAATGTTTGTTTGTTATTTGCTTCCCAGATGTTGTCTAATTTAATCTTCACCCACTTCTTCAGGGTAGGCTCTATCTTTATTCCCTATTTTGCAGATGAGTTAATTGAGATTGTTGAGGTGAAGGACCCTGTGCCAAACCACGTGGCTAGCAAAGGCGGGCTGCCTGCAGAGCCCACCCTGCTATCTCTATGCCTCCTGGGAGACACCGTTATGGGCAGGCAACTTCTCCCTTCAGTTATGGATGGAAATCCAGGAAGAAGCGCGCCCTTTGCCTGCACCAGCCTTCTCGGTGTTCAAATGAAGTGCACCTCCGCGTGTAAATGTCTCTGGGGTTCCATCTCCAAATGAAGTGGTAGCAGTAGACCAACGAAGGCTGAGTTCTCCCAGGGCTGGCATTCTGTGATTACTGAGCATCGGTGGAAGAAGGGGGAGCTAATTGAGTGAGTTAGTAATTTGGTTGCCAGGGTAACTCCTTTCTGATTGGAAGGAAGGGATCACAGGGTTCAACACAGACCTTACTGGATAGGGAAGTAGTGTCTGATCTTCGCTCCATGTATCTGCTTCTGAGCTGGAAAAGGAGAGAGCAAAAGAGGGTAAAAATTGAATCCAAATATTGTAGCACTTATGCCTAATTTAGAATAAAGTCCTTGGGTGACTGACTCTGGAGTTCTCTGTGAAGTATGGTGTTCTTTTGTTTGAATCATTTGTTATTTGCCAATTTTTATGCTTATGTTGCATATTTTTCATTGAGTGTATAGTTCTGGCCTTTTATCTCAGGCCATTTTCTGTGGCCAACTGTCTTCGTAGGATGCTGAACATTTTATGAGAGAATTGTTACAGCTTCCCCTAGCTCAGCCTAGGGGTCTGGAGTGTGGTTTTCCAGGGTTCCTATGGCAGGGCCGCCACACTGGACAGCTGCAGGGGTGCTGTTTACATTGCCCGTGCGTGTGGAGTTGTGCAGTAAACAATACTGAACTGTATGTGTTGGTTATCAGGCTATTGGAAAGAGGCCTGGGTTCTATACTCTGAAATGACTTTGAAAATGGCTTTGGTTGGTCACTCTGCCCTGCCCCATCCCTGGACTATTTTCCCACCTGTAAAATGGTCTAATAACTTTGAAAAATCAGTTCTGTAAACCTGTTTTCCAAAAAAAGGATTTTGTGATGATGAATAAGACCTTGTAGGACTTTTAAAAAGGAGGACAGGTATAGGGTTACAGTACATTTAAAATAGCTGGTGCCCTGGCCAGTAGCTCATTTGGTTAGAGTGTTGTTCTGATACGCCAAGGTTGTGGGTTTGATCCCTGGTCAGGGCACAAGAATCAACCAATGAATGCATAAATAAGTGGGACAACAAACTGATGTTTCTCTTTCTCTCTCTCTTTCAGATCAATAAACAATATAAATAAATAAAGTGTTTGATAGTGGGCATTAGTTTTCCCCAGTCTTCCTTTTGTAATGAGGGGTTGTACTGCATGAATCCTATGCTTTAGTCTAGCTTTAACCAATCAGCACGAGAAGTCAGCACAGTTGGCGCAGTGATATGGAATCATGACCAGTTGGACCCCGGATTGCCCCTAACCCACTGACCTCCGGGAAATCCCACCCCAGCTAAGAAGCAGGCCAAAGACCTCAGGGCTGCTCCAATGCCAGGGTAAGTCAGCACCACTTTCCCCTGCTGCTCGGTCCCCAGAGGTGACAGGCCACTGCACTATTGGAGGTCCCCTTTCTCGGTCTGTGTTAGAGCCTCCATAATCGCCCTCCCCTTGCTGGGCGGCACTGGACTGAGCCCCTTACAACCTTTTCTGGGCAAGTAGTGGGAAATGGCTGGCTTGGTGTGTTCTGGAGGTTCTTCTCCCAGACCCTCAGGGTCTGTGTGTTTGAGAGAATGGGGAGGTATAGACAACAGGCACTGAGTGCAGAAGGAAGTTAGAAAGGACTCTAACTGGTCCAGAAAGAACTTTTGGAAGCATGGCATGCGTTTGTTTCACGGGAGACAGAGGATCCCTTAGCCTCTTAGGAGTGTCCTGGGGAAGAAGGGGTGGGGACTAAAGACCGTTTATCTCCGGTGCAGGCCAGGCTCCACTGACGCTTTTACTCATCTCACTTCTCATCTGTTGTACCGAGGGGGGGGGGGCGGGGGAATGGAGGCCCACAGCTGAGCGACTTGTCCAAGGTCCCTGTTTATTAGTGAACCTGAATCTAAACGAACACCCCGTCCTCAGCCTGGCTCCTTCCTTTAGGAAACAGGCTGAAGTAACTCAGAACCGGAGGGACAGAGATGGGCTGTTATGTCACTTCTTAGGGAGAGAAGGCAGCAAATAAGCCAAAGGCAGAGAGCAACCCTTTGACACACTCCCACCACTTTCCCACTGCAGGCTTGCACCCTGAGCAACCCCTACAGCAGAGCTGCTCGGCCTCCGGGCCACCTTGTAGAACAGGCCCACGTAATGAGTGACCACAGTAGAAAGATAAGCCTCCCTGTCTGCAGTGACTGAGCTGATGTTCTTGGCTAAAACAGTCAGAAGCAGCTTCATAAAACATCTCCACCACTGACTAGTAATCCAAAGGCTCTAGCAGGGGAGTCCAACCCATAGCCAGCGGGCCACTTGCGGCCCACAGTGGCTATGAATTGGGCCACATGTGGCCCAGCACAAAAATTTACTTAAAACCCCCTTTTTTTGGCTCATCTATTTTACTAGTGTTTGTGTATTTAATGTGTGGCCCAGGACGACTCTTGTTCTTCCAGTGTGGCCCAGAGACGCCAAATGGTTGTACACCTGGGTTTTGGTGAAAGGCATTGGTCTAAAATCTGACCTCATTTTCATATAATTTCATGCCAGCACCAATACACACCCCGAGCAGACCCTGTCTAACTAGTGAGCTGCTCAGACACAAAGACACTCTAATTACCATCTGCAAGCTGGGCTAACAAAGATTTCAAGTGTTTTCATGTTTATGGAGATCAGAGAAATGTGTACTGTGCATCTTTCCCACAGACAGCAAGTATAAAATAAAACCAAACAAGAAAACGTAACACATTTATTGAAAACAGATATTTCAGTTAAGTTAAAATCCTATTATCAGGATGGCTGCAATTCCAGACACTCCAGCACGAAGTGTAGATATGTCAATAGCCACATCTGGATGATGAACAGGCCATTGAATCTTATAAAACTAGAACACCAACTAACCGGTCTTCAATCCCTCAGAGTGAGTGAACAGTATGTTACGAACTTCACCATGGTTTACAATGGCAAAGCGTGCAGCTTCTCCATTTGGAGGGTCATATTTTCTACCCCGTTTCCTTCACTTACAAAGGCGAGCTGGCATGGCTGGGGGAGGGGCAGAGGGGGAAAATCAACTCCGTCTACCCGGGGAATTGCAGCTGTTATTGCAAATGGCCCTGGAGAGCCCATTATAAGCTGCTGTGTGAGGCTGGGTGTCCCTGGAGTGCCCGTCACGTGGCGTTTCCCCAGCCCCCAGACAGGGCCCCCAGGAGCACCAGCACCACCCTCTTGGGTAAAACAGCAGAGCTGAGGGGGAGAGGAGGGACCCGAGGCCACGTCTTTGGACTGTTTCCATGAAAGCCCCTGAGTGCGGCGGCCCGCGGGAGGTGCCGGCGCCCAGCGCGTCCCCGCCTCCCTGCACCGCGGCGCTGGCTGTGTGCTTGTCCTCAGGAGACTCCAGCACTGCACCACCCACCTCCCATCCCCACCCTGGACACACCGCGGCTTTCCCCTCCACTGGGGGAACCGCAGCCAGTTACAAAGCAGGGACAGAGAAAAGGTCCTTTCATGGTACCGTGTGTTTTAAGAATCAGCACCCCAAAAGACACAAAATGGTTTTTTTTAAGTGTTGTAAATTTTCAAGAGTGGTAGTTTGAGGTACTCCCTGAAATGATCGTCTACTCATGTTCCCCTCCCCCAAACGTGAGTCAGGAACCAACTCTGAAAACGTAAAACAAGTCATTGGGATCATCCTCGTCCTTAGGGAGCTGGCGATCCCGAGAAGCACGAACTGTGGCCACACGGTCGCCGGGCTGGAGGCCCGGGGAGGCTGCGGGGTGCCTCTGAGGATGGTCACGCCAAATAAGGAGCCCTATTGACTGTGAGCTGGGGGTGCGCTCTGTAATACGCCTTACATAGGGCCAACTGAGTCCTGTTTTTCAACATCAGGATCCTCGACCTCAGTTCCCCGCGAAAACATCGGCGGTGTTTCGATTCCTTGTCGTGAGCTTATTTTCCCGCTTCGGAAGTGCGAGTTCATCAGTCTGAGTAAAGATGCAGCCCTCAGGAGAATCCCCTGGTCCTCCGGGCGCAGGCTGGCGCAGCGAACACTCCTGGGGCATTAGCTGCCCGGCACAGGAACGCGGTCGCCAGTTCGGAGCGGCGCGCTTCCTCCGCTCGCGCCGGGGTCGCTGCAGACGGCGCGCGGGCTGGGGGGCGACGCGGGCTCGCGTGCTGCGGCCGTCGGAGGCGTCGGGAGCGGGCGTTGGGGAACATCTCCGTGTGGCTGCGGCCGTCGCGACTGAAGCCTCCGCACGGCCTCCTTGATGAGGTTCCCGGAGAGTACCAGCTGCTGCAGGAGCCGGTGCGGGTCGTCGTCCACGCCGTGGACTTCCGTCCGGGGCCCACGTCGGTGCTGCAGGCGGCGGGCGGCGGCAGCCCCCCGCAGCCATCCTCGCCGGCACGGGCCCGACAGCGGCTTTGGGGCACTTCGCTTGTCGTCTCCTGAAGGCCCATCCAGGCTGGACTGAGCGGGCAATGGGGACAGGGTGCTGTGACCTGCAGCGAACTCTGACACGAAATAGGGCGCAGCACGGCCTCTCACGCGGCCGCGGTCCCCGAGGGAGCAGCGAAGGGCTCCCGGGGGCGCTGTGCCCACCGCCTCAGCCGGCGCGGGCGGCAGAAGCAGCGGCAGACCGGGGGGCCCGGCCTTGTCTGCCCGTACCGCCGCCGGGGGCGGCAACGGCGGCCCGGGGGACATGCACCGGGTGGCAGGGCTGTCCTGCGCTGCGTTCAGCTGCAGCGACTCGCCGATCTGGGTCACCAGGCGGTCCACCTCGCTGGAGCTGCCCAGTTTCGTAGACTGCTCTAGCGGGAGGAAACTGTCTTCCTCCTCCTCTTCCTCCGCCTCCGCTTCCTCGCCGGCTTCCTCTTCCTCCTCCCTTCGGCACGGCATGTCCCCCAGCCTGGGCGCTCGAAGCTTCGCGGGCGTCGCTGGCAGTTCTGTGGGCCGCAGTAGAGCCGGGTGCGGAGCCGAGGCCGAAGCCGGGGCCGGGGCCGGGGCCGGGGCCAGGATTGGGGCCGGGGCTGGGGCCGGGGCTGGGGCAGACGCGGAAGCCGGAGACCGACAGGCACTCGTGCCGCGCGCTGCAGCAGTAATAGCCGGAATCCTACCGGCTCGGGTTGATTTGTAAACAATGGGTGACGTAGCGGCTGGACCCAACCACTGTGCCAGGGCCGGGGTGCACTGTACCGTAGGGGGGCGGGGCGCCCCTGGGCACGGGTCCCACGTGGAGCCTTGCTCCCCCCGAGCTGCACAGTCTTAAATACTGTCTGCGAAGGTGCAATGGAGAGCGGCTCCTCTCTCTTTTCGGTGGGAGTGATTGGAATTTCTGGTCGATGGACACCTGCGTGGACTCTGTTGGTTTCTTCCACACACAACACCTACAACTTACACTCACACGCCCACACACTCCCCTCCTCTAAGCCTGTCAACTCGTCTGGTTCTGGCATTTGCGCTTTTGAGGTCTCGGGTGCCAGCGTCTGGGCAGTCACAACCGGGAGAGTGAGGCGAGGATGGAGAGGATAAGGACTGAGGATAGGCATTTGTCTGGCATTTGACATGGACTGCGGGGTGGGGATGGACTGTGGGAGCAGGGGGTGGGGCGGGATGGAGGAGGGCAAACGGGAGGGAAATTGGGACAACCGTAATAGAATAAACAAGATTAAAATTTAAAAATAAAAAAGAAATTAAAATGAAAGAAAACCTAAACATACACCCATCCTATGATTCAATTCCAATCCTATATATTCACCTATGAGAAGTAAAAACATAGATTTGCATCCCATGCCTATAGGCAAATAATCATAGCAGTTTTATTAATAAAAGCCATAAACTGGAAACAGCTCAAGTGTTTAGCGACAGGTGAATGAATAAACTATGGCACATATACAATATAACAATACTCTTTAGCAACAAGATGGATGGAAGTATTGTTACATGCAATCCATGGACGAATCTCAAAGACAGCACTATAAGAAAAGGAAGCCAGAGGAAAAAAGAGCACATACCACATGATTCTGTTTATATGAAGTTCCAGAACAGGAAAAATTAATTTATGGTGGGGAAAAAAATCAGGAGACTGATTGTCTTTGGCGAGGGTGGAGTCAGGGCAAGGACTGAGTTAGAAAAGGCCCGAGTGAACTTCAGGGTGGTGGTGATGTTCTCTCTCTTGGTAGCACTGTGTGGGTGTCACAGGTGTATGCGTGTGTTAAAATTCATTGTATTTATCGCTTGTAAATTGTACATGAAAAAAGCTGTAAACAAATATTAAATTCTGGTTAATAGACATGCTGATGAGTTTAGGGGTGAGATATGTTAATGTTTTCAATTTATTCTTGAGTGCACAAAAATGAGATGGATAGAAGAGTGGGTAAGAGTGGGTAGATCTATGACAAAGTGTACATATAAAATGTTAATATTATATGACCCAGCAATTTCACTCCTAGGTTCCTACCTGAGATCATTGAAAACATGTTCACATAGAAATTTGTACAGAAATGTTCCTAGCAACATTATTTGTAATAGCCCAGAAGTAGAACAACCCCAGTGTTCCTCAGCTAGTAAATGGATGAATAAAATGTCTATTCATGCAACAGAAGATTATTCACCATAAAAAGGAATGAAGTACTAGTGTAGCGTGGATGAATCTTGAAGACATTACGCTAATTTAAAACAATACACAAAAGGCCACATATTACATGATCCATTTGTATGAAATTTCCAGGACAGACAAATCTGAAGATACAGAAGGTAACTTAGTGGTTGCCAGGGGATGGGAGGAGTGGGAAACTAGGACTGTTAATGGGTAGGGGGTTTCTTTTGGGGTGATGAAAATGTTCTGGAGTTAGACAGCCGTTATGTTTATACAACAGAGCAAATATACTAAACAGCATTGAAGTGTACACTTTATAATTCACTTTGTTTTCATTTTTTGTTGGTAAACCGTTTTACTAGTTCCAGTGAAGACATCACATGTTCTAGCCCATCGTGATGATGCAACATGTAGCTCTCTTTGTAGCTGGAACTCGGTAATTCCTTCCATTCCATTCCAGTGATTTCTGAGCTGGTGTCATGGACACAGACTCTCCGTGTGGTCATGTTCTGTTTGAAACTTGCTATCAGTGATTTCAAAGTCCTGTTTTCTCATCAACACACTAACTAGAGGGATGTTCTCATATTCAGTACACTTATTATTATTGTTGATCTTATTGCTGCTGGCCTGACTAACTGGGGAGAGAAAAAGCTTGCTGACAACCCAGTTGCCCTGCATGCCTCACAAGAAAACCTTTCTTTAGAACTCGGACTACTAATAATGTCTTCAAAGAACCATTCTACCTCAGGTGTTTCGTCTTCAACTCACAGTTGTCTGAATAGTTGGGAAGTACATTGTTCGAGGTAGCATTTTTGTTCAAATACATTGTCTGTTGATTTAAGAATATGCTTCTGGCCTGGTTTATTTTCCTATTCCCGGACTTTTCCCTCGATCCCTCTGTTATGCAGTCTGGTGACCACGCTTCATCTGCCAGGGCGTTTGCTCAGGGGACCTCTCCAGTTCTGCATCCTGCCGCCCGCTGCTATCACACTGGACGGCTCCCCTGACGAAGTTACACTGGGCCAACCGGGCAGCAGAGGGAACAGGCCCCCTGGGGGGGGGGTGTGCTGTCCCAGTCTCCCACTTCTTCGTCGTACATTTTATCCGGGGAGGGGTCTTCACCCTCATGAATGTCATGGAGCACACCTCTACTTTCCCAGGAGCGCTGTGAATTCCCACTGTGCTGCACCTGCTGAAGTTCAGTCTGAGTCCCTCTGGTTCTCATTTTTACCTCCCACAGCCACCACAGTGCCGGGATTGTGCTGGATTAGAAGACACATGGAGGTTAGGGTTTTGGTTAGGTGTAGTGGGCAAAGGGGCTTGGGGTACGGGGAAGCCCAGGTGCTCACTGGGCACCACTGCGCACAGCAAGTACAGATTTCTGTTTCTGAGTCCTGCCGCAGGGACAGAGAACAGATCATAGGCAGAATTCTGGTACCAAAAGCTTGGGTAAGGCAGCTGGACCAGCCACCCGTGTAATAAAAGGGTCTGGGGTTATTTCCTTTAGAATGTGGGTTTTCTTCAGAAGAGTTCATCTTCTAGGCTGCTCCAGTTCAGAGTCTGCTACCGGGAGAGTATCAAGTGCCATGCCGACCTTTTTGTGGCCTGACATCTGCAATATGGAGTGTCTATGGTTTTTCAAATTCACTTTAAAGTGAATTTAATGCTATGTGAAGTAGGTCTCAATTTCTAAATGCTCAAACATAATGGTAGTATCTAGGTGTTGGGTAATAGGGTAGTCCGCTATCAAATCCTTGCTTTTGTTGACTGTTTGAAAATGTTGAGAATAAAATGTTAGGAAAAAAAAAAAGCTACAGAAAAGAAGTGATTCATTTTGTGACTTCCTTTAGAACTGCCCAGGGCACAGGGGGCTGAGGGCTGACTAGTGGGAAGGAAGGGAGGAAGTATACACCCTGCTGGCCGTTTGGCAGGGGAATTATGTGGACCCACTCTCCGGTGTGGAAAGGATGTAGACAGTGTGCTGTGGGTTGACTGAGTTCTTGCCCACTGTGGAGGCTTTCCAACGGTATGGCAGGAATGAGGCCCGATGTCTTTAGAGGCTAGCAGCATCCCCTAGGGTTATGGGCCACAGGAGCAGAGCAGCAAGGCAGACACAGGCTGGCGCCTTTACGAATTCCTTCGTTGCCTCCCAGCTCCCAGATAGGAAGGCTTTTGGAGCTGGGCTGGTGGGAGAAGGGGGATTTGTACTGAGAGAATTGAAGAGATTAGGGGATTCACACTGAGATGCAAAGAGGTGCTAATGAGGTATTAACACCTCTCAGTGGAGTAGCTGGAGAAGGCTGGAAACCTGAAGGCAGAAACAGAAAATGTCCTGAGGCTGTTGATAGGGTGGAGAAGATAGGGTAGAAAATGTCCTGAGGCTGTTGATAGGGTTCAACCAGGCCGTTGAACAGGTTTTTAGGACCAGGTGGGTCTGTATCTGGGTAGTTAATGAACTGGCTTTGGGCTAACTCTGATGTAGCAGCATAGAATATTTTGCTACTTATGAAAGTAGAAAGGACTCAAGATTTGGGAGGAGGTTTAGAGGAATGCAGTCCCAAAGGTGGAGACTTGAGTAGGGCCCCGAGTTGAAACGGGTTTCCTCTAAATTCCTGTCCACAAGGAACCTGTAAATGTGATCTTTAGGGTCTCTGTAGCTATAATGAAGTTCAGATATGAGACAGTTGAGGAAAAACTGGGTTAGGGTGGACCCCAGTGCAGGCACTGGCATCTTGGTATGAAAAGAAGGAGGTTTGGACACAGAGACACAGAGGGAGACTGCCATTAAGTCTGTCAGAGGCAGATACTGGAGTGGTGCTGCCACCAGTGTGAAACACCAGAGACGGCCAGTGATCACCAGAAGCTGAGAGCATGGAGTAGCTTTTTCCTGTCGGGTCCCCAAGAAGGAACCAGTCCTGCTAAATGATTCAGACTTCTAGCCTCCAAAACTATGAGAGAATAAATTTCTGTCTTTTCAAGGCACCACTTCTGTGGTAATTTGTTACAGCAGCCCCAGGAAACTAGCACTTATTTCGAGGAATTGTTTGAAATGTGTTCTGGAGTAGTTCTGAGAATCATTGGAAATGAAGGGCTGAGAGCCTCTCTGATTGCTCTGCTAGGCCCAGCAAGGTCTACCATTAGAACAGGAATAAGGAACGAAGAGATGAAAAGACAAGGGGTCCATAAAGCCTGCTGTATATTGATCATAGGTACGAAATGGCCATGTCAGTAGAACATCTTTGCTGCGACTATTAGATGATCCCATATAGGCTGATTCGATTAGTGTTCCCATTTCTGGGGCTGCAGAAATGACGGCACTGCCTTTGCCAAAGAGTGGCAGTGGGAATGGAAAAGTAGATGCACAGACTTGCAGAGTGATTGAGGTGTCGAGGGAAGGCAGTCTCAGATCTGTCTGTCTAGATGCCTGGGGCAGTGCTGGTATCAACAGAATTAGAAATCAGGAGACACGTGGTCAGATAGCATAATTCACTATTTTCAAAGATTTTTTTTTATTTATTTGAGCAGATATACATTTACATGGTTCAGAATTCTCAAGGTCAGAATGAGTAACATGAAAGTCCTTCCCTCCACCGTCTCTGTCACCAGCCGTGCAGTTTCCCTCCCTGGAAGCAAACTATACTATCATTTCCTGTGTATTCTTTTCAAAGATATTTTACGTATTTCCATGTTATTTTGTATTCTGCCTCTGTTTTTTTTAAATCGTTTTTTAGCCCTGGCTGGTGTGGCTCAGTGGATTGAGTATCATCAGCCTGCAAACCGAAAGGTCACTGGTTTGATTCCCAGCCTGGGCACATGCCTGCGTTGTGGGCCAGGTTCCCGCTTGGGGGTGTATAGGAGGCAATTGACCCAAGCTTCTGTCCCTTTCTTTCTTCCTCCCTTCCCCTCTCTCTAAAAATAAATAAATAAATACAATCTTAAGCAATGATTTTTTATTTTTCAGTGACACTTGGCATACAATATTATATTGGTTTCAGGTGTACTCCCCAGGTAGCCTGCCTCCCTTTACTAAACAGTAGCTATAACGAGGTTGCTGTTTGTCTCCCAATTACCATTCTCCCCTTCAATAAGCCCCAAGTTGTAGCAGCACCAGAGCCATGGGACCACATTTCTCAGCTTCTCTTGCAGCTAGATGGGACCATGTAATTAAATTCTGGCCAATGAGTTGTAAATGTGAAGTGCTGTGTGGTACTTTTTGAAAGCAAAAAGTCTTTTTCTTTAATTGTGTTGCCTGGAATGTGGATGTAATGGTTAGAGCTCTAGCAGCCACATTAAAACATGAAACAGCAGTGGACTTGAGGGAATCTCAGACAATGTCTGAAGACAAAATACGGTCCTAGACTGCCTACCTCTCTATCTCTTTTATGTGAGAAAGAAATCACATTTATATGAGAAAGAAATCACATTCTTTCTTATCTTGTTTAGGCCAACAAGGAACTTTTAAAAGACAATGCTAGTAATCAGAAAATCCACAAAGATGGTTTGGAGAGCAACGTCAATTAGGCCTATGAGTACTCAGAGGAAGAACCGAAGCAGATGATAATAGTACCTACTACATATTGATTATTTTTAAAAGCTGTTTTTGTTGAGATATAACTAACTTACATACCATAAAATTCACTCATGTATTTACAATTCAACAGTTTTTAGTATATTTACAAAGTTGTGTAACATCACCATAATCTAATTTCAGAGCATTTGCATGATCCCAAGAACTCGTTAACTGTATTGAGTATTTAACTCTATGCTTGGCACCTGCACCCTGAAAAGGGCTTTACTGATATTACTTCCTTTAGTTTTACAATAACCTCTGAGTTAGGTATTATCTCCTTTCATGGATGAGAAAACCAAGGCACAGAGATGCGAAAATTTGCCCAAGATGATACAAAACTGTCAGTGTCAGAGCCGGGGTTCAAACTTGGTTTTGGTCGATGTCAGAACCTGCCATTTTCAAACCCCTCCCAGATGCTGTTACTCAGGCTTTGCAGTCTGGTCTTTGAACTCTGCCTGGTTCTTATTCCCCACGGCCTGCTGATTCTTTCCTTCGGTGCCTCTGCCAGTAGTCATGCCCTATTTCTGGTCCCATTGCCAATGCCCTTCATGTTTCCTTGGCTGGGCCCTAGACTCTTTCCCTTTAATCCACTCTTCTGGCAGATCAACTTCCTAATGCCCAACCCTACTCGGGTTACCTACCACCCCCACTCTGAATAGGTCCACATTGCCTCCTGAGTACAACCCTCAGCTCCTTAACACAGAATCCACAACTCTCAGAGGCCTGGCTCTGGTCCGCTCTTCCAACCTTACCTTGTCCTCCACCCCCACAGAAGACCTTTGCTCCTGTGAAACGGGGCACTTGCCAGCTTTCAAACACTTCTACATGTTCCTGCATCCCCGTGTTTGGTCCTGTTCTTTGTGCAGAGAAGGACTCCACCCGCTGAAGTCTTCTTAGTCCAGCTATAAACCTCCCCCATGAGGCTGTCTCTGCTCTCCCCAGAAGGCAGTGGTTCCTCCTGTCCTCTGCCTTCCCACCCCATTCAGTTGCCCCAGTGGGGCTCCTACTGCATACTGTGCTTCCTATACTATAGTCATCTACACTTGTACTGGTTTAGACTGTAAGTTCCTTGCTTCCAGAGGGTCCTTTGATTAGCCAGGCCTGAGTTGTTTGCCCACCCCTATAGCCAGCAACAGGCTCAGTCCCACCCAAAAATGTACAGACTGAGGAAATGAGAGCAGAAGACCCCTAAAGAGATGCTGGATGCGTCCAAACAAAGACCTAAGCCCAGTAGAGACAGCATATGGTCTTTCTGTAGGGCCCAAGTAACCTCATTGTTTCACTTATTCTTTGATTCATTAGATTCATTTGTTCTTTATTCATTTAGAAATAGTTGGTTAAGCAAAACCAAATATAGTCCTTAACCCGTAGAGCCTGCAGTCTAGCGGGAGAAGCCAACAGCATAATCAATCACACCAACAATCTAGACGTGCAGCAAACGTAAAGTGGTAACCTGAGACGCGATTATTGAGTCCCCAGAAGGTTTTCAAGTTTCTCAATCCAAATGACTGTGTGAAATTGTTTTAACTAGGTGACAAGCCTTCATTTCACAATTAGAAATGGTCCTTTAAATTCATATTTCAGAAGAGGTAACCTTGGATTGAATTCACAGGGAAGTGTGAATAAATGAGCAAAGCAGCTCTTACTTCCTATATTTTTTAATTTTTTAAAATTTGTTGATATGAGAGAGAGAGAGAGAGATAGAGAGAGAGAGATTTGTTGTTCTACTTATTTATGAATTCATCGGCTGTTTCTTGTATGTGCCCTGACTGGGGATCAAACCCGCAACCTCGATGCCTGGGAACGACGCTCTAACCAACCGAGCTACCTGGCCAGGGCATCACTTCCTACATTTTTGAAAGAAGATGGATCCTATAGGTGGGGGTGACTGGAGGCCTAAAAAGGGCTGAAGGACAATTTCCTTTACTTTCTGATTTTGAATGGGAAACTCTTGGAAGCTGACTCTGAAGGATAGAGAAATAGGGGAAGGCTTGGGGCCTTGCCTGACCTTTACCCTACTTCCTAATAGCGATAAAAACTTAGATGCAAAATTTCTCTCTGTACCAAAATATCCTCTATGAGAATGGGTTATAGTGGCAGAAAGAAAGGATCCATCCATGCTTCAGCTCACATGACTGTGGGGATAACCCTCAACACAGTGAGTCATTATGTACCACTCATTCCTGAACATCGCATATGCTACTGCTTTGAAACTTATCGTTAGTTCTGGCCGGGTAGCTCAGTTGGTTAGGGTGTCATCCCAATAGGTCAGGGTTGTGGGTTCAAGAATCAACTAATGAATGCATAAATAAGTGAAACAATAATTCTCTCTCTCTCTTTCATATCAATAAATTAAAAAAATAAAAAGAAAGAAAGAAACATCATCACCTGGGGCCTTCTGACCTGAGGTCTGGGTGTTTCTGATTAGAGAGCCAGAGAGATTCCAATTCTAAATGATTTGGTGGGTTTGTTGGCCTTCCACCTCATCCTGTAAGACTCGATCCCACCTTCTGGCTGCTTCAAAGTAACTTCTCGTTTCCAGAGAATGTGGTCCTTGCCTCTGTTGCAGCCCAGGCAGCCTGGCCCTCTTGCTCTCCAGCTATGTCTAAGCTTTCTGAGGGTAGGATTCAGGGCTAATTCAACTCTCTAGTCCCAACGTGGGCTCAGTGCCAGTGCCTGACAGATGGTGAATCTCACTCACAAATGCTGGTGCTTCTAGTCCGTCCTTTTATTGGCTCACCGCTTGCCCAGTGGCCTGGCTGCTCCTCAGCTTGTTCTCTGGGCTGGGGAAGATGACCCCCAGAGTTCTGCCTGGGTGCTGCAGCATGGAACGCAGTCGTTTTTAGCTGTACAGAATGGGCTCCCCTTCCCCCAGTCTCACTGAGTTGTCTCCCCCACGCTCTCACCCTGTGGCAGCCACCCCTGCAGTAGATTTCACAGCAAAGCTGAAGACGGTTTTCTTGTTTCAGCTGACGGCACACTGCAGATGTTAGTCTTTGGCGTCTCTGAAGGAGACTAAAGGGTTAAGCTTTGCCCCAACCCAGAATAAACAGGTGCCCCAGGAAGCAGTTAGGAATAATTTGTAGCACACATTTGTCCTTCAACTTATCTCCCCTTTTGGGGGTAATTTCCCACTTTGGTGGAAGACCCAGCTTTCCCCCTGGCTTTTCCCCTTGGGTGGGTGGGGAGGCATACTACCTAGGCCAAGTCTGATGTTCTCCCCTGTGTTTCTGCCTCTCCAGGGAGT
Source organism: Tonatia bakeri (assembly GCA_004024845.1). NCBI lineage: Eukaryota > Metazoa > Chordata > Mammalia > Chiroptera > Phyllostomidae > Tonatia > Tonatia bakeri. The sequence goes on from PVIA01014181.1 coordinate 17,188, forward strand.
GACACAGAGACCCAAGGACATGTGGGAAAACAGTGGAGGGTTACTGTGCTGAAAGTCAAGTGAAAATGAATGGTGTGATCTTGGCGGGGATTCTGAATCCCTAAACCCCTTCTTTTCCGCCAGTTCTTTAATCTAGTATCCTTTCAGCAAATCCAGTTTCTGTTAGCCAAGGTCAGTTTCCAGTGTTGCAACCCAGGTTGACATGAACCTAGATGCACAACTGGAGGGGATGAATTAAATGAACCAGGGACCATCTGTAGTGTGAAATACTACTCGGCAGTTCAAAAGAATAATGGCTGTCAGTGTTCTGACACAGAAAGATCACCAAGACCCACATATAAGATAATATGTATAGTGTGTCACCATTTAATCTAGAAATAAAGAAAAACAAAGTACTTATTTATGTACATGTGTGTTATCGTTAGAAGGTAATGCCACAAGAGAGGGGTTTTGTTTTGCTTATGCCTGTATTTCCAGGCCCAGCACATAGTAAGCACTCAATAAATATTTGTTGAGTAAGTGTGTTGTAGAGAAAATGACTTGGAAGGATGCATATCAAATTGAAAATAGTGGCTTCTAGAACTAGAATGGAGGGGTGGTAGACAAGAAAGATTTTACTTGTATTTGAACTTTTTAAAAAAGATTGTATTTATTTTAGAGAGAGGGGAAGGGAGAGAAACAACAATGTGGGAGAGAAACATCGATCCGTTGCCTCTCGAGTGCCCCCAACCGGGGGCTGGCCTGCACCCCAGAACTGTGCCCTGACTGGGAATCAAACTGGCGACCTTTCACTTTGCAGGACAGTATTCAACTGACTGAGCTACGCTGGTCAGGTGAAAATTTTTTTTACAAGGAAAATGCTTTTGTGTATTACTTGTGTGATTAAACAATGCAAACAGAAAAGAGCTAAATATTTTTTCTTTTTTTCCCTCTGTAATCATTTATTTTATTTTATATATTTTTTCTCTATTTTTATTGTTGCCACTATTATGGGTGTCCCCATTTTATGCCCCTTCGCCCATCTTCACCGGTCCCCCTCCTCTCTGCCCGCCCTTCCCTCTGGCCATCCCCACACTGTTGTCGATGTCTATGAGTTATGCATATATGTGCTTTGGCTAATCCCTTCACTTTCTTTCATCTAGTTTCCCCCACCCCCAACCTGACAGCTGTCAGTCTGTTCTATGTGTCCATGCCTCTGCTTCTATTTTGTTCATTAGATTCCACATGTAAGTGAGATCATATGGTATTTGTCTTTCACCTCCTGGCTTATTTCACTTAATAATCTCCAGGTCGGTCCATGCTGTTGCAAAAGGCAAGATGTCTCTAAGCTCAATATATATGCTGCTGAAGTGAGCATATACCTAAATATAAACAGATGATGAGAAAGCCATTAAAGACATGGTTTCAAAGACTTTATCATAACAAACACAATTCAGCTGGCCAAGAAAGGGGAAGTGGATATTACACGTGAGGAAGTGATATTTTGGTGGGGCTATTGGCCATTTTGACAAGAAATGAACCATTAAATTTTTAGTCTTTTTAAAAAAAGCGTTCAGTAGACCCCCTCACCACATTCCTAATCAGTCCAAATGCAAGGCTCAGAAATGTTTGCTGTGTACATGATAATTTTATATTTTGATGTGGGCATCAAAATATCCTGTCTTAATTTAAGCAGAGGAAACAGCAAGAAAGAAAGTGGAAAACAGAACAACTCATCTGGACTGCCAGTCACTCGCATTGTTGGATTGTGTGGGTAGAGGTGGAGGTTTGGGGGGCACGACGTTGGGGTGGGGGTCATGGGCAGATCCTCCTTTTCTGTCCTTCTCTTTCATGCTGTTCCTTCTTCTCCTCTCCCAGCTTCCTCCCCCTGCCTTTCCCCTCCCCCCCTCCATTGAGGACAGGGTCTGGAAACACAAAGATGCTTAGAACACTACTTCTGCCCCCAAAGCTTGAAGTCTGTTTTGGTAGGGAGAAGGATTTGCAGTGACATTTGCGGCAGACTCAGATCCATGCCTTTGCTCTTAAACCATCCTGAGAGCCCTCTCCCTTCTTCCCTTCTCCACCCCTCTGAATTCCTAGGAGTCTGATCTCCACTTAGATATTTAGCCCTCCACAATTCTAAACTGTCTTCTGTCGTATGTGACTTACGTGTGTTCATTTTGTGTCCTGAGTCTATTATAAACTCCTCGGGGGCAGGGGCCACTTTTCTGTGACCTTTTGTTTAGCAAGGTAGTTGGGAACAAGATGAGTTTCTGAACTTCCATCAATTCCTCCTATAAAGCCATGCTTATCACCAGGCTGACAAACAGTACCTAGACGGAGTAAGGATGATTTCAGGGGACCCGAAACACCCTTGCAGACCCAGAGCATGAGATTTTGTCAGCTGGAGTGGGTGTGTAATTTTAGAGCACTCAGCAATGTTATTTGCTTTTAATCAGAAGTCACAGGAGAACCGTTGGTTTTGAGGAGAAACACTCCCCTCTCCAGAGTAACTGATTAAACTGTAACTACAAGGGTAATGTAGGGTTCTTATCACACAGCAATGGAGATAGAAGCCTTATGTGAGAAGGGAGTTTAGCACTCTTTATTTTTTATTTTTATTTTTTTTTATCCTTACCTGAGGACATTTTCCCCCATCACTTTTAGAGAGGAAGGGAAAGAGGAAGGGAGGAAGGGAGTGAGAGAAACATCAGTGGGATGTGAGGGAGAAAAACAGGGATCGGTCGCCTCCTGGACGTGCCTGGACTGGCGGTGGACCCGCAGCCCAAGGCATATGCTCGGACCAGGAAGCAAACTCATGCCGTTTAGGGTACAGGTCGCTCCAGCTGAGTCACACTGGCCGGGCTGGGCGTTTAGCATTCTTGATATTTATCGTACAACCTGAACATTTATCTAGTCTTGGAATGTGCCAGACTCTGTTGCTAAGCAGCTTTTCAGAGATTATCTCATTTAGTCTTCACAATCCCCCTTTGAGAATTATTATTATCTTGATTCTACAGAAAACAAAATGAAATCAGAAAGTTAAGTAACTTGCCTGGGATCACATAGCTAGAAGTGGCGGGGTCAGGATTTGAACCTAGGCTCACTAACTCCAGGGCCCATGATGTTAACTACTGTGCTGTATTTCCCCAATCACTAAATATGAGGGGAGCCCCCCCAAAACTCTGGAATTATCTTGTGGACGATGGGCCCCTTGTAGTACAGGCTTCCCCGCTAGGCAAATGTTCTAGGAACCCATCTGTATCAGTGTATAGCTGGTGTTGTTGTGAGAGACTGTGTTCAGCTTCAGTGAATATTTTTTGAAGATTCTTTCAAGGCGTTTGCCTGTTTCCTGATGAACGATTTACCTGTTCATCTGCCCACACTGTGCTGAGTGTTCAGCAGTTTTTGACCAAAAACAGCATGACCCCTGTGCCCCACCCTCCCTATTCACCTATCTCAGATTTTGACCAGAGTGATTTTTTTTTTTTGTTTCCCTGATGAAAAAAATCCTCAAAGGAAAACGTTTTCCTGATGTGGAAGAGGGGAAACAAAAAATGGCAGAAGCACTAAAAGGTATCAGAATTGGTGAGTTCAAAACCTGTTTTGAGCAGTGGAAAAACAGTTTCCATAGGTGTATTGCATCAAATGGAGAGTACTTTGAAGGTGATTGAAGTTTAAACATATAGGAATAAACACACAATTTTTTAATAAATAAATCCATTTTTTTCTGGGTCCCCCCTCATATGGCATCAGAACAGATGAACTAGAAATATAGTTGTGTGGTGGTTTTCCTAGTTGTAGTCGTAATACTTTAAAGTTTTGAGTATTTCCTCTGAGAGAAAGCATCAATTTCATTCAATTAGTCAATCAATTCATGTGCTGGGCGTCATGGAGCAGAAAAAGATACCTGTTTATACTTTGAGGAAAGAGCAGAATTTGAGCCTTTGGTTCCCTACTTTGTGTGCCTGTGTGTATGTAAATTACATATATGTAAATTACATAGATATGTAAATCATGAGGCTGGATTTTCCCAAGGCTGTTTGGGATTCAATGAAAAATTTCACTGATATGTTTGTTGAAGTTAGTATTTCTTTTCATGTATTTGCTCAACAAAAACAATTTGTTAAACATAAAAATAAGTGCAATTTTATTTGATACTTTTATCAATTTTTTTTCTTTTTTATTGAATTTATTGGGGTGACACTGGTTAATAAAATTATATAGTTTTCAGTATTTGGTACTTTTATCAAATTTTGATATGAATTATCATCAATTGAAATAATCTATTAGAACATGTGATTCAGTTTTGGGTTTGGATAATATAGTCTAAGGATTTCTTCATGAAATTTGTTCAAAAGATCATGGGGATGTAAAGTACAACATAGGGAATATAGTAAAAAATATTGTAATAACTATGTATGGGTACTAGAATTATCAGGGGGATCACTTCATAAATTACATAATTGTCTAACCATCTGTACACCAGAAACTAATATAAAATAATATTGAATGTCAACTGTAATTGAAAAATAAAAAAAGGCAAACCCTCTCCGCCCCAAATTTGCTCAAAAGATAACTCTTGAAAGGCCACTATGTGCAAGAAGTCAGGGGGAGAAAAATGGATGTAGTCTCCGTCCACTTGTGGCAGGAAGTCTAGTTGGGAAACTTCACATGAAATAAATGATCACACAATAACTATGTAATTATAAATTGTGATAAGAACTATGAAGGAAGAATATAGAGTGCTATGTGAAAGTTTAGCAGGGGAACTGATTTATACCGGGGGAGTGTCACGGACGGCATCTGAACCAGTGGCATTTAAGCTGAGATCTGAAAGATAATGGAGTAAAAATTGGGTCAGCCACTACAACCAACACCGGCAAAGGCTCTGAGGCAGAGTTTGTTGAGAAACTGAAACATGTGGGCAGAGCTTAATGAAAGAGGAGAGTGCTGGGAGAACTTCAGGTCAAAGATGTCAGAAGGAGCAATAGAAATAATATCCCTAGAAAAATCCAGCATAGGAAAAGAATACAGAAAAAAAAGTAATGCTTTAAGTTTACAATGTTTCATATCTGTTGCCCCAGTTAATCTTCACTAGAAGCCCCAGGGAGGGCAAGCATAGTTATGGTTATTTCTACCATTGAGGATTAAAATTCAGCCAGGGACAAAGTTTTGCCGGTTTTGGTTCCATGATTCAAACTCGGGATGCAAACATTGTGGGTTTTCTGGGAAGCCGGAAGGGAGCGGGTTGAATGAAGCATAAGTGTCCTGCCGCTACGCTCAGTGACTATCTGCAGAAAGAAGGTTGTGAACTAAATTTAATAGTAAATACTTCTTGCTTGCCACTCCGTACCTACCCTTCTAGGCTGCTCTCTCTGTGTAAAGACAGAAAACGAAATCGTGCATTTTTGAGAATGACTTTTAAATACGACAGTTTTGTAATTCTGAGATTTACACATCAGGACAAAATCCGATCGTAGGTTACCAATATCTGACTTCAATCTAAAAATCGGTGCAGCTCAAAGGGTTAAATCAAAATGAGAAACTGCAACTCCTGGCAGGCATTCTGGCTGGGTCTCCTCCCCGCCCCAATCAATCTCAATTCCGCCAGGGCAGGAGGAGACCAATGACGGTTAGTGATTTGAATAGACCAATAATATAATGAAACTGGTCTGCTTGGTCAAGTTATCCAATCGTGTGAAAGAGGGGGAATCACTTTAGCCAATCCAAAGGTGTGGGGGCGGGCCCTAATTTGGGGGCGGTGAAAGAAGTTTGCTGACTAAGATGGCGACCGAGGCGCAGAGTGAAGGGGAGGTGCCGGCTCGCGAATCTGGTCGGAGGTATGAGCCGAGTTTTTAGTCCAGCTGCCTAGGAAACGAGGCCGTGGGCTGGTCGTACTGACGCCTTTCCTTTGGGTCATGGTGACCTAACAGAGCCGGACTCTGTGCCATCCTCCCACTATGTTTCGCGTCTGCTGAGACTGAGGCGCGGTGGTCGCGCGCCGCGCTGCGCGGGGCTTTAGTCGGGCAAACCGCTTGGCCTTGCGGCCCGTTGGAGGTCCATCGGTGGCACTGGCTGCAAACCGACCAGTTAGTGGTGGCAGCACTGCTTGCCTGCCTGCCTGCCTTTGCGCTTTAAGTTTACAATGTTTCATATCCCAATCAAGATTGGGAAGAATCTCAAGCCCAGCGCTATTAAGTGGATTCCCCAACGTCACACAGCGCTGGGAGAGAACTCTTGGTACTTTTTGCTGGACTCAGAGTCAGTACATGTGGTTAAGTCAGAGCAGAGCAAAGGTCTGGGTGTCCGTTAGAAATGTTTTTGAATCCTTGGGCCAGTTTTTTAAAATGAGAATTTATTTTATTATGGTAAGAACATTTAACAAGAGATCTGTCTACTCTGAATTTTTAAGTGTACAATATTGTTTAAGTGTCAACAATATTGTTGACAGTAGGTACAGTGTTGTATAGCAAATTTCAAGAGCCTATTCATCTTGTTTAACTGAAATTTTATGTCTGTTAGTAATTCCCCCATTTCCCAATCCTTCCGGCCCCTGGCAACCACCATTCCACTATTTTAATTCTAACTGACTATGTTAGATACCTCCTATACATAGGATCATGTAGTACTAGTCTTTCTGTAATTGACTTATTTCACTTAGCATGGTGTCTTCGCAGAATTTTCTTTTTGAAAGCTGAGTAATATTCTTTGTATTTACTACATTTTGCTTATTCATTCATCCATCTGTCCATGGACATTTAGACTGTTTCTACATCTTGGCTAGTGTTTTTTTTTTTTAAATTATTAATTAATTAATTAATTAATTTTTTAAAAAAGATTTTATTTATTTATTTTTAGAGAGGGAAGGGAGAGGGAGCGAGAGAGAGAGAGAAACATCAATGTGCGGTTGCTGGGGGACATGACCTACAACCCAGGCATGTGCCCTGACTGGGAATCAAACCTGCGATGCCTGGTTCGCAGCCCGCGCTGAATCCACTGAGCTACACCAGCCAGGGCTAATTTATTTCTTTTAGAAAGAAGGGAAGGGAGGGAGAAAGAGAAAGAGAGGAACATCAGTGTGAGAGAGAAACATCCATTGGTTGCCTCTTGTACATGCTCGACTGGGGACCTGGACCACAACCCAGACAGGTGCCTTGACTGGAATCAAACTGGTGACCTTTCACTTTGCAGGACGATGGCCGGCCAACTGAGCTACACTGGTCAGGGCTTTTTTTTTTTTTTTTAAGATTTATTTATTTATTTTTAGAGAGAGGATAAGGGAGAGAGAAAAAGAGGGAAAGAAGCTCTGGTGTGTGAAATATCAGTTGGCTGGCTGCCTCTTGCTCTGACTGGCAATCGAACTGGCAACCTTTTGCTTTTCGGTTCATCGTCCAACCAACTGAGCCACGTGGGTCAGGGCTTGGCTATTCTTAATTGTGCTCAGTGAACATGGGAATGCCAATATCTATTCAAGATCCCAATTTTAATACTTTTGGGTAAATACCCAGAAGTGGGATTGCTGGATCATATGGTAGTGCTATTTTCAATTTTTGAGGAAGCTACATACTATTCGCCATAGCACCCGCATCATTTTTTCATTCCCATTAACAGTGTACAAAAGTTCCAGTTTCTCCACATCCTCACTAACACGTGTCTTTCCCTCCCTTTTTTGATAATAGTATCTTGACAGGTGTGAAGTAATATCTCACTGCGATCAACAACATGGCACGAAAGCCCACTCTTGCTGCTTCTACTTAGCATAGGGCTGGAAATCCTAGCCAGAGCAATTAGGCAAGAAAAAAACCAAAGGCATTTGAATACTAAAGGGATAAATAAAATCGTCTGTTTGCAGACATATTCTTATATATAGAAAATCCTAAAAACTTTAACAAAAAACTTGTGAATAATAAAAAAATTTAGTGAAGTTACAGTATGCAAATCAACATACAAAAATTGTTGCATTTCTATACACAATGAAATATCTGAAGGAAATTAGGACAACAACCCCATTTACAGTAGCACCAAAAAGAATAGAATATTTGGGATAATTTTTAAACCTCTCTCAGCTTCATTTTTTTTTTTATCTGTAAATGGAAGTAATGATGTCTATTCCAGAAAATGTCAGGATTAAATTAGACATTTCTTTTAAAGAGCTTAGCACTGAGCCTTGCAGGTTACCATTCAATACTTGATAGATTTTCTATTTCCTAGAGCAACTAAAAGAACAGATTAGAGAGATCTGCAGTTTAGGAAATCATTATTTCTACAGAGCACTCTCTCTTAAACCAGCACACTGAAATTCAGCATTTCTGAGAAAGGTCTTTCAGCTGGGCTTGGTCCGGCCTTGAGATCTTAGTTGTCTTAATTGATTACATATATAGGGTCTGGCACAACTAACATCCCTTTTTTATTACCAAATCATAAGCATGTAATTTCCCTGACATAACAGTATCACACTCAAGCACACCATATGACATTTTAGGTGAAATATTCAAATTAAAACTGTAAATTATCACACCCATATTACTACCCTACCAGCCATACTCATGCCTTCCTTCTGCCCGACCCTCTATATTAGAATTCAGTAGAGCAGTGATTTTCAGCCTTTTTCATGTCATGGCACACATACAGTAATTACTAAAATTCTGTGGCACACCAAAAAACATTTTTTGCTGATCTGACAAAAAAATTGGTGTAATTTTGATTATTTTACAAAAAAAATGTAGTAATCACCTACCCTTTTTGCTCCAAAGTGACTTCTTAATATATTGATTTTTTTTTTTTAGAGAGAGAGAGGAAAGGAGGGGGAGAGAGTGAGAGAGAAAGAGAAAGAAACATTGATTTTTTGTTCCACTAAGTTATGCATTCGTTGGTTGATTCTTGTATGTGGCCTGACCTGAGATTTAACCTGAAGCCTTGGTATATCGGGATGACTCTCTAACCAACTGAGTTTCCTGGCCAGGGCTCCAAAGTGACTTTTTAAAAATCCAGGTGCCTATATTTGTATAAAAGAATTTCTGGTACCAAAGAACACACATCAGACTAATCAGACACAACCTAATTATGTGACATGACCAATAAGATGCAGCTCTGTTATACGACCTGTATATTTATGGTTCAAGACAGGGCATTCATACTGGACTGCTGTTGTTGTGTTACTGTCATCATTTCTTACTCTGACAATCTTAAGGGAAAAGAGGTCAGTGCCCCTGACTTAATAGTCAAGTATTGCATGTTTTAAAAATTCTTGAGGTGCTGTGGTGCACCTGTTGAAAATCGCTGCAGTAGAGGGATCTTATATAAATTGTGTCAGTATAAATCGGTTAACTCTTTGGTGTCTCTTGGTACTGGTTACACTGAATAGGCGATTCCAAGTCTTGGGAAGCTGGGTATGAGGAGTGGGCCCCAAGCTCCTTCCCTAGCTGATATGGAAGTGGTTGAATGTGTTATTACAAATTTTATAGGGGCCTTGACTGGTGTGCCTCTTTGGGTTGGGTGTTGTCCCATTGCTGGTTCGATTCCCCATAAGGGCACGTGCCTGGGTTGTGGGACAGGCTCCAGCCTGGGGTGTGACAGAGGCAACCAATGAGTTGATGTTTCTCTTACACATGGATGTTTCTCTCCCTCTCTTTCCCCCTCCCTTCCCCTCTCTCTAAAAATAGATAAATAAAATCTTTAAAAAATCATTTTATAGGGAAGGATCTTCCACTCTTGGAGCTACCTATAAATGGTCGACCATTTTTAGCCCAGAAACCATAGAGGGGATCAATAAATTTGATTAGATCATCCCTTATCCTATTGTAAAATCTTGAATTGTGATGAAAACCTGAAGATAAAATACTATTCTGTAGTAGAAATAGTTTGTCTTCTGAAAGGATGTTGCCAACTAAATTAAATTTTGGTGATAGTATTAGTTACATGATCAATAGGTATTCATGGAATCTTATCTGAACCTGAAACCATTTTATTAATTCCATATTCTAAAAGACAACTGTAAGGCTTTTTGAGGGCAGGACACGTGTACATTATTATTCATATTCCCAGTTCTGTAGGTGCTTAATAATGAATAATAGTCTTTATCATTTCTAAGATTTAAAATATTACTTTGTGGTGATAAATATCATAAATTATTGTTTGCCCTTCGGGTATTAACCTTTCTGATGTTCTGTTGATGCTGTGGTCCCTTGTATTCCATAAAGAAGAGAAAAGACTTGTCTGATTTATGCAGATAATACATATTTGCATATTTTTAATTAAAATGTAGTTGACATACAATTTCTTATTAGTTTCAGGTATTAACATAGTGATTTGACATTTATATTCCTGCTAATCCAATGGTAGTGGGTTATCAGAACTCAACTAAAGTTAGTGACATTTAAATTCCTTACTTTGTGATTACCACAGTAAGTCTAGTAATCATCTGTTACCATACAAGTTGTTATGATAATGTTGACAATACAGTAACATTGACTATGATGTGCATTCATATTTGCATATTGAGTATGTGATCATTGTTTAGAACTGTCTAGCTTTCTATTTCCTCATCATTATTTTAAACCTGTTCCTAATAAGTAGAAATGCTTTAAATTGTTTTAATCAAAGAATTAAATAAGAAAAATTGTTCCGTCTATAAAGATTTCTGTTGGGAACCTCCCTGCCTGGTTTCAGAAGCTGTAACCCCCCATGGCTAAGGCTGAGTAAAAAGACCTTGGGAACATAAGCCACTAGGGAGACAAAACTTATCTTCCCAGCAGGGGCACAGCCTCTGCCCCCTTTACTTCACCCTGCTTGGCCCTGGGCAGATGACTGGTTAGCCAAAGATGGGTAAGATTCCTCAAAGGAGGGGTGACCTAAGACAGGCATGGTCACTATGGGGCCATCAGGGAAGGACTCAGGGGGCCATAGAAAAAGGGGGTGATGGACCCTTACCCCTCACCTTTGACATAGCCTGAGTCCTCATTCTGTCTGTAAGAAGTCTCCTAATCTCTTGGCTGCCTTACTTCCCCCATCTGACTTAAGCCTGAAACAATGTGGTGCAGCCCTGGGCAGGAACAGGAGGTTCCCCAGGGCCATCAGGCCTAGGAAAGAATGTGTAAAATCCTGTGACAGTGCTTTGCTAAGAATGT
>PVIA01014182.1:0-28290 GCA_004024845.1 Tonatia bakeri
TTTTTTTAAATTAAATATTCTATGTATTATTATCACTGTTATATATTTTCTGTTTTATAATATATTAATTTTGTTATTTTACCTTTGTTTTTTCTCATTTTGGTTTATATTATTTTTGCATTTCAATTGTTTTAACATATGCACATTTTTTTATTTTTGCTTTTGAAGTTTCCATTCGTATATGTATTTAATATTATGAAATAGTCCAAGACTTTGATGGTATGTGTATTAATTGCCAACCTTTTAAAGAGAATTGAAAAAAAACTCTTAAAGAGTCAAATATGGTATTTAATAAACTTTTTCATATTTTCAGGTAAAATAATTTTTCTTTATTATTTTTCAATTTCAGTATTGTTTCTGCACCATTATATAGTTTTTTAGATCTCCCATTGGTTTAATATATAACCAATGTTCAAAAATATTTTATTTGTGTTTGAAAATAAGTTGTATTTTCAATATTTATATCAAAATTTAGTTTAAATTTGAAGATAGTCTTAATTTATAATATATTTTTAAATCTTGGTGGCTATTACTCATTTCTGCCCACTTGTTCTTTTTTGAGTTGAGAGAAATGTGCTAAATTTTCAATCTATTTTTTAAATTCAAGCCAGAGAGCAAACATTAGCTGGAAGTAAAATTTTCTTCTAAAGAGAATTTTAAAAGTGAAATATAAAGGTGGTTCAAAAAGTCTATTAGAAAATAATATGTACATGTAATTAAAAAAATAGAATAAGTTGCTTTTGACGTTTCTTGAAAAAAGCCATGAAAATCATTTTATACTCACTCTATCTACATCTGAATGTAGTCTATTGGGTTAGCCAAATAGTTTGTTGAGCTTTTTCCATAAAATAAAAGACACATTTTTCATTTTCACCAATAACTTTATTAATGTGGATATTTAGAGCGTCAGCTATCTTCCATTGTTGGCTTCTAGTGGGTAGAGGCTAAGGGTGCTGCTAAACATCTTCCAATGCATCAGACAGCCCCACTGCAAATAATTATTTGGCCAAAATGTCAATAGTACCAAGAAATTTCACAAACCACTTTTGATACTTTCGATGTCACAGCACCTTCTCCATACATTAATTTGTGCTTGCATTTCAGGTGTGTTTTTACCTTTCTTGGAATAATAACACATAATATGCTGAAAATTTTGTGTACCTTCTTCTATCTTCAATATTAAAATGGCTGCACAAAAAAATCACCAATTTTGATTTTATTTTAAATGCATGCTGTTATGACAGCTGTCACTATACAATCTAACAACACTGTTTCAAATGAAGTTAAAGACAACTAAACACTTCTAGGGCCATTGTATGGGGAAAAAATGAGAGTTTTAGCCAACTCAATACTAGGAATTTATTAAGCAGTTTGCTTGTAAGAGCATGCTTATAATTATCTACAAATATTGGATTATGAAAGTAATAAAATACAAAGTATGGTCATACTGGAGGAAAAATGACATTATAAAGTCAAATCCATATGTTTGCTTTTGTGGTAAAAGGTACTGAATATTTCTAAAAGATTAATTTTTCTGCTCAGGGTAGAGAATTACCAGGACTGACAAGAAATATTTTGAAAAAGCTGTTCATAATTATTAAAAATTAGCTTTATTGAAATATAGTGAAGTCATTTCGGGGAGAAAATAGTTGAGAAAGTACCAAGTGATTAAAGTACTATAAAGCAATAGTCCTTGACTTTACATTGGTAATTCTTTGAAGCCTTATAATTGTAAATAAGAACATAGTTTTTAGAGGTAGGAGTTTATATTTGAGCTCATTCAAAGTAACAATGTTCTTAGTTATATTTTCTTTCAGGAAAATTGAGTGGAATGAGCAGATTAAATTTATCTTCAGATTACTAATTAGCAAGAGTATATTAACAATTTTGTGGATACACCCTGGCTGGTGTGGCTCAGTGGATGGAGTGCCAGCCTACAAACCAAAGGGTCACCTGTTGGATTCCTAGTCAGAGCACATGCCTGGGTTGAAGGCCAGGTCCCCTGTCAGGGGTTCATGAGAGGCAACCACGCATTGTTGTTTCTCTTCCTCCCTTTCTCCTTCCCTTCCCCTGTCTAAAAATAAATAAATAAAAATCTTAAAGAAACAATTTTATGAACACAACTTTTTTTCTTTACTGAAGCTAGATAGCATTTCTGTACAATCATGTCAATTACTCAGTAGTAAAATAATCAATTGCACATGCAATGTTGTGTCATCAATTGTAAAGAAGTTTGCCTTACAAATTAAAATACATCAACAAGAAAAGTAACTTTTTCATCATAGAGTAGATGATGCATTGGTACTGCAGCATTTTAGAAATGTGGAATATGTATCATGTAAGGTATAACACTATAGCACTTGTTTGAAAGAGTAGGTTTTTGAATTCCAACTTTGTCACTTACAATTTTTATGATATGGGTAAGTTATAAAGTCTCTCTGGACACTGGTTTCTTGTACATGGGGTGGGGCAAAGATAGATTTACAGTTGTGAGGACACAAAACATAGAGTTTATCCTTGTGTTATTATTTATTAATTATTGTGTTATTTTCCATATAAACAACCAGAAACCTACTTTTGTAGCACCTTGTATAATTGGGATAGATTATTTCCTGCAGTGTTGTTTTGAGAAATAAATAAAATAACGCATCCAAGTGCTTACCACAAAGTTTAGAACAGAGTATTCTAATGACAGAGGCCTATTCTTAATGTTATTCATATGTGAATCTGTTTCTCAGTTATAGAAATACTTTATTAGCTCTCAAAGCTTGGATTTTAAAATAATTGCATACTGAACAAACTTGATAAACATAAAAAAGTTCCAAAACACTATTTGTTTACTTTCCCTGATAATTTACCAAGACTCTTCACATTAGCTGTGTGAAATGGTAACACTGCATATTCTTACACCTAATTGATTACTTAATTATTTCTGAAGAGATGAATAAGCCATAAAGATAAACAATTCATATTTTGAGAACATAATTATGATAATGCATATTTTCTTCATTTTAATTTTAATCACCAACACTAATAGAAATAAATGATATAAATGGTTTATAGAAACCTCTCATATGTAAGACTTACAAAAGATTACCATATTATATACCATTATTCATTAACTGGAAAAAAATCTTTCCAGTGTAAATGAAAACAATTATGAAATATTTGTTCTCCATCATTATGTTTATGGTAGAATGCTATTTTCATATGTACCTCACTGCTAAACTTGAGGATGAGAGGCCTACTCAAGTTAACTGGGGTTGAACTTTGCCAAAAGAAAACCATGTACATACAGTGTTAGTGGATAATTTAAACACCAAGATTGATTGATACTATGCAGTAAATGGGAATTTCATAAATAATTTCATCTTGAATCTATTCTATTAACCCACAAATAGGAAGAATTCTATAACATATTCTCATTTATAAAAATAATTATAGAATGTCATTGACAGTAAGGTGTGTCAGTGCAGGAAAAAAAGTAACAAATGTTTAATAGCACAGGATGCTGACTTTCATTAACAATGTTGGAAGATAATACTCTAAATATTTTTGTTTCTGAAAAATCAGAATTTGTCTGTGAAAATTACAGGCAACCTGGCCTCAACTATAATTGAATGATGAACGTACTTTAGGAATAAATGAATCACTTTAGAAGAATTTACACATTTTCTTATATTCCACATGAAAATAAATTTCATAATCTTGATGAAATGAATCAATTCTTTGAAAGATATGATTTATTAAACTTACCAGAGTAATTAATCTCCTAAACAGACATATATATAATCAAGAAAGTGAATCAGTGATTAATACTTTTCTGGAACAGAGAACATCAGTACCAGAAGGACTCACTAGTGAATTCTACCACACATTTAATGAGGAATTATGTAAAGTCTCTATAATGTCATCTAGCAAATAGTAGCAGAGGAATAATTTCTACCTCATCCTATAAAGCCAGCATTATCTTATTATTAAAACCAGACAAAGACATTGCAGGAAAGAAAAATGCAGATGATATGTGTCATAAACAAACATGCAAAAACCCTCAACAAAATATTAGCAAATCAAAGCAACAATTATATACCATGTTTGAATACCAAAAAGAATTATATACCATTATCAAATGGGATTTATGTTAGGTATGAAAAGATGGTTTAACATTCGAAAACCAATGAACATAATACATCATATCAACAGATCAGGGAAGAGATAACACGTGATCATATCAATAGGTATAGAAAAGTGACAAAAACTCCCAGAAAACTAAGAATACAGGGTAACTTCATTCACTTAATGAAGAACATCTATCAAAAAACTACACCTAACATCACACTTGCAAGTTTTAATACTGGATCAGAACAAGTCAACATCATACTGGAAGTCTTCACTAGTGCAATGTCAATAAAAAGAAATATAAGATACACAGATTGAAAAGGAAGAAATAAAACCATCATTGTTCAGAGGTGACATGATTTTCTGCAGATCATTTTAAATCATCTACCAGATAATTCCTTGAACAAACCATTACAGCAAGTTTGTGGAATACAAAATTTATATACAAAAGTCAAATGCCTTCTTATATACCAGCAGTGAACCACTGGAATTTGAGATTAAAAACACAAAGGACAGTATAAAAACCTAGAGTTCTCTTTTCTTTCTCTACTCCTTTCTAGAGCAAAGGGCATTCTCTCATTCTCTCTTTCTCTCTCTTTTCCCACCCCCCAGAGGGAAGATGGACAGATGTTTCTGAAGTTTCTATATAAGCTTGAAATTTCATAATTTTAAGATTACACTCATGCATTATAATCCTTAAAGATGGTGGAAGACCTGGCCCACATTACATTGTCTTGTGGGAAACTGGAACACAGGGAAACAAAACAAAATGCTCTGTCAGTAAACAAATGGTCTTCTCCTTGCTCCAATTTAGTTTTTTAGCTTGCAAATAAGGTCACATATTGCACTGTTCAAAATTTAGACTTAAGTATTCTGAGTCTAGAATAAACTTGCAGGAACATGGCCCTATTAAAGAAAAGATGACAGCCCTGCACGCCAGTTGGAATTAGCTGTGGATGTGCCGACATGTTTGATGACAATCTTGCTTGGTTTAAAAGGAAAGGATTAGAGCAAGCAAGCAGTGTCCTATATTTATAATAAAGTATCCTATATGTATCTGGTCTAATCCCCTTCTTTTATGGACAAATTAGAACACAAAGAGCTAAGTTATCTAATTAATTTAGTTAAGACATTTAAGTCTAATGAATGCTCCCTGACTTCCAAGCACTGACTACAAACTTTTGCATATTTGATATAATTCTCTGCAGAATGGAGCCAGGACTTGAGCACCAAACCTCTCACCCCAGGTTCAGATTGTTTTCTTCTATGTCAAACTGCCTCTCCAGACTTCAGACTCTAGATTAAAATTTATTATAAAACAATTTCTTGTATTGTATGTCCTAAATTTTAATCAAATGGCTCATTTTCCATCATTTTAAAAGGAAACTTTATTGACTCCTCGTGTTGATAAAGGGGGCTGCAGAGAGTAGTGACCATGGAAAACGTCCATGTTGACATGGCAAAGACCCTCAGGCCACTCCTCTCTCTACCCTTGGGCTACCCACTAACTTTTTTTTTTTTAATTAAAGTATAGTTGGCATAATATATTAGTTTCTTTTCAGATGTACAACATAGTGATTCAACATTTCTATACCTTACAATGTGATCACTATGATAAGTCTAGTCATGATTTGTCACTGTACAAGTTTATTGAGACAGCATTCACAACAAATGTGAAGCCTTGGAGAGTTCTGACCCTTGCTGTGCTTGGGTTATGACATAAGGACAGTGGCTTAAAAAAAATAAAGCTTAACTCTTTCAATATCATTACTGGATAAACTTTCTTTGCAATCCACAGAAATGCCAATGTTTTAAGTTATACACTAGTGCAGTGCTTGTGTTTAATTAAATGTAAAAGCACTTTGAAGACAAACATTGCTCAGAAAAGGATAGTATTTAAAACATTCTGCAATGGTTCACATTTCATTCCTACTCCCAATGATTTTGAAGGGAAGTGCTTATGACTCTCAATTTGCACCTTTAAGTTTTAGATTTTTGCTTATATGATTTTCCTTTTTTCATTCTTTCATTACTCTCCTTTGCTAAGTGTTTTTCCTTAATTATTTTTGTTGGTAGTGTAGTTCAAATTTATCTCTTTTTAAGGATGTTTTCTATTCACAAACAAATAATCTAAAACAAAGTGTTGTTAAGTGTCATTTCATCTTTTTGTCCGCTCTCATCCCACAGCCCATTGTTCCCATTCATACCAGTTCAGGTAGGACATTCCCAGCATCCCACCAATCCCCTACCTGAAGCAGCATTTCTGAAAGTTATGCAAAATATTTCAGGGAGATAAAAGTAATGATACCTAAAACTATTAAGCGCTTTATCCATGACATGTCCTAAGTTGCTTACTCTGCAGAACAGTCCTTTAATGTACATATTCATTGTCTACAAATCTATGGATGAGGAAACTGAGACAAATAAAGGTTAAGTAAACAGCTTAAGGTAAAACAAAAGGCAAGTGAAGGATCTGGGATTCAAACTCCGCCAGTCATCTTCTACTTTCTAGAAGAGGTCTGACCTCTACACTATAAGACCTGTCAGTGGGAGGTTGTGGAGCAGTTATAACAACCATGAGAAACTGCTCTAATTCCTTCTCCCAGTACTGTATGCTGATAAAGGCATTTACAGTCTCTAAGTTCAGCTTCCACATGCAGTTATAATACCACAATTTACTTAAGATCACATATTTTAGATTCAAGTCTGGAGTCTTACCACCCTCTTTATTATCCTTGCCTCACTACTCCATCTCTCAAATAGGTGTGGTGATACTTAGGACAGAGTTGCTATAAGATTACCTGAGATAACAAACGCAGAGGTCTACAAACAGCATTTGTCCTGATGAGATTCTCAAGTAATATGTATCCGCATGGATGGAAATGTCACAGGTGTTCTTTGGAATGTGACTTTACAGCTTTCTAAATCTGGAAACGTTTATTTTGGGAGTTGAGTTGCATACTACAAACTTTTGAGATGAACCCTTTTTATTTGCTCTGATACTGACCCTTTCTTTGGTCTGAGAGAAGCCATTTTCATAGGCCTTTTGTTTATGCACATTGTTTTACCCACATACCTTCTTTATATAAATTGTATTTATGCCTGTTTTTTTCCTTGAGAAAGCCCTGGATTCTGAGTCATAACTCCAATGCAGATAATTCCAATGGTGTTGCTAATCTAGGGAAGGAAAAAATATATTTTTCCATTCTCCATTTTAGGTTCTTTCTCCATAGCCCTTTAAAGAAAACTGGTAAAGAACTAACAAGAAGAAAACAGAAGTTTGTTAACATGAACTTGTACATACACAAAGAAGTTATTTGAGATAAGTAACTCAAAGCAGTGATTAGAACTTGGGCTTATTTGGCAACTTAAGAAAAAATATGTATATATTTACAAAATGACAAAAATAGGATAAGAATTTTGAGCTTTTAGGGACAGCAAATTCTGGGAAACCAAACATATATGGGAAAATAAATATACAGTGGGGAAGGGCTAATTCCAGCAAGTCTGGGTATATGGATTCCTCTCGTGCAGTTTCTGAGCAGATATGATCTAAACTTGTTCCCAGTAATTACCTTCTGTCCTACCTGGTAGAGAATGGAGAGGGGGCACCTTTACAAATTTGTGTCCTGGTTTTAGGCAAATGGGGTGGGGGAGCAGAGAGCTTTTCTGGTATCTGAGTTTTCTCAGATGCCTTCAGCTCAAAATAATCCTTGTGTCAAAGCGACATATTTTGGGGTGGCAGATTCTGCTGTTCCTCACTAGGAATTCTATTAATACATATTGAGATCGTTAGCAGAACTGTGCTTTTCTTGTCAAGAGTAAAATGAGTACTCAGGAAATAGTTGGAATGGGTTAGACTTTTCCCAATAACTTCCACACAATTGGATGCATAGCATGAGCTAAAAATGCTAAGGCTGGTAATTTCTCACAAGGGATCTGCAGCAGAAAATAGAAGCTTCAAAGAAGGAGGCATAGGGAGGCCTCATTTCCTTATCGAACACTGGAAGAAAAAACTGTGAGAAAGAACTGAACAGGGCTAGTGCTCATGCAGTCTGCACTGATCTGCACAGAATTTTATAGAACTGAATGAATAAGATTTGGTAGATGTCTTGTCAGCTACTGAGACAGACAGGACAGGCTGAGTGGCCAGGCATAAGGATTCTTATCCTCACCTCTCAAGCCTTCAGCATGTTCTGTGAAATACATAGCCTGCTCGGTTCTACACTGGTGGTTTGAGGAGAAGAGTATATTTTTCCTCATGACAAAATGGGAATATCAGTAGTAATTGTAAGAGGAGGACAGCTGTGGCCAGTGGTTTGGCTGTGTCACTGAGAGGCCCACCAGCAAGAAAGATAGTAAAGCAGCAGAAAGATGAGGTAACTTATCCCTGATTAATTATCACTAAACTGATATTTGCTTAAAGGTACATCACAAAAGACCCAGAAAAAAAGAAACCGGACAAAAACAAAATAAATCCTACTTGTATTTTATTTCCTTGAGTAGACAACAGAGGACAGTAAATCACATTGCCGTAGCTTGAGTCATTCTAATGTTACATCAAGGTTTGAAAAAGTCGATTGGTAATATTCCACATTTGTAAAAGAAAAACTATATTGATGTAACACTGGTGTCAGCACAAAAGATCTTGAATTTAACTAAAAATAGTGTATTGTGATAACAAACCAGAAGTAATTTTTTCAGAGATAGAATTTTCATGCTTTGCTTAGAAATCTGTGATTAGGCTATGAATACAAGAGATGACAGAATATTAAAATGGATAGCAAGTAGTTAAGATGATGTGTCAGAATGAAAAAAAGACATATACTTCCTCTAGTTTGGCTGTTTACTTAGGCAGTTTCAGAGTAAAACCTAATAGTAGGATAGGGATAGAAAAACCTTAGATTAGTAGTTCTCAAGCCTTAAAAGTCTTTTTTTTTTTTTAAATCACATTATAGTTCAAATATAAAATAACTAAAAGAAATCTTCTTTACTACATTAGGGGCCTTTTCTGCTCTTGTCATCCCCCTTGTCCCTCTAAAAGCATATTATTAGAGCCTTCTTCAGGAAAGCTCCAAGAACCCTGCAGGTTTGACACCTATGATTTGGTGCAAGGCTTCATTGTAGACATGGAGTGAATCCTGAGGCTATTGAGTAGAAGAGCAGGCATGAAAATGGTGTGATGGAAGGAGATTTGACTTCAGGTGGTAAACACACAGTGCTATTCACAGAAATATTATATTCAATATAACTGTACCCTTAAAACCTATATAATTTTATTAATGAATATTACCCCAATAAGTGTAATAAAACATTTTTTAAAAGGACACAAAACCAATCAACCAACCAAAACAAAACAAAAGTAAAGAAAAGGAAGTGGCGTCTTCCCCTGGCTCTGCTCATCAGCCACCCCAGTTGACTCTGATGCATCCCTGTTCCCCACAGCTCCCCCAATTTTTACTAATTCTCTCAATATGTGTACTCTGGCTGTATCGAGGTAAGGGAGCTCATGAAAACTCAAGGGGAAGGACTTTCAGACTGGGAAAATGGGAGCAAAAAAAGAAGGGAGAAATTTCAACAATTATTTCTGCATATAAAGTCTGTTAGTTTGATGCTTCATGAGAATGGCATCCTGGTATATCCAGAAGCTCTGCTTGTCTAGTTACAGTTTTGTTGATTTTTTAGTGCAAAAATGTATGAAGCAGTTATTGACATAGTCAACGTATAAATTTTCTTTCTTTGGATTTGTTAGACTGAGAAAATGGCTTATTTCCTCAAACTACTATGCATGCTAATGTTTTCTTTCTATATTAAAAAGAATATTTTCTCTTAAAGTGTCTATTTTTTTATCTTGTCATTTAATATTAAGAGTCATTCATGATAGAATTACTTTTTAATAGAAAAATAAGAATGTTTTCTCAAACTCTGGTATCTATTTTGTGCAGATGAAAACTATAAAAACTTATTTTTCTTTGTATGTATTAACATATGTAAGTGGGTCAGTATACTCCTTGCATATGTGTATGGGCACACTCAATCCAAATCTTTTGGCCCCTTGAAAATCAATAGGAATGTTGAAGTATTTTGAAAGACTGTTTTAGCAATGCAAGTGTAAGGCACGATGAACAAAGAGAACTCATTAGAGGGAGCATGAGATAATTTGACAACCAATTAGTTTATTCTGCTTATAAGAATTCTGGCAATCATGTTAATGTTTAATGTATCCTAGTGGTTTCATAAGGAAGGGCTAATGAACAGATAGTTCATTCTATAATGTACAACAGTGAGTTATAAAATCATTTTTATGCTAAATTTTTGAGTGTGTATCTTTACATAAAGGTAATATGAGTCACATAAAATGGATTGAGAAGTATTTTTTTCCTTTTCACTTATTTTGAAATGTTTTTATAGAATTGATACTATTTTTCCTTAAGAGTTTGGGAGAATTCATCAGTAAGGCTATAGAAACCAGAGAAGTTGGGATTCATTCTGCCTGTCACTACCAGAACCAGTAAGTACAGACAAGAATTGAATCGTTATGGACATTTTATTCAGACTCCAGTGGTCTGAGAAGGCTGAGAGTCATGAGCCTTAAAGACCATCTCACCTGTCATCTCAAACAGACCCTTTCTATAAGGAGAAGAGAAGTGTTGGTGAGGTGTTTGGAATCCAGGGAAAAGGTAAATCAGGTAAAAGCTGCAGTTTGGCAATTTTCCTCACATCCTTTCATGATTTTTTATCTTTGTCCTGGGAGGAGACATCCCTCTCTGGAGCCCAATGTCTCTGATACCATTTTGATTGCTTGCAGTCCTGCTGGGGACACAAAAGTTGAATTCCTAAGGGGTGTCCTGGAGTCATTCTGAGTCATACTTCCAGTTCCTGGAACAATAGCTTTTCACATGCACTAATTATTAAGTTTATTAACTATAACCTAAAGCTAAAATGTTTTCTCAACTCTTAAGTTCCCCCATCAGTATCTGTTTTATGAAAGATTTTAAACTATAAATTGGATTTATTTAATAGAGATATTCAGATTATTTCTTCTTCAGTAAGCTTTGGTTGTTTATGTTTTCAGTGAGTCTTTTCATTTCATATAAATTATCAAATTTTTTTGCAGCTGCTCAAATAATCCTTTAGTTCACTTTAATGTCAGTGGAGTTTGTAGTGCTGTCTCATGTGTTGTAGAATCGTTGGACTAGTACTTTCCTTTTTGAAAGAGTATTCATTATTGACTGACTCAATTTCTTTATTAGGTATAGGGCTATGCCAATTATCTAATAACAAAATTTAAATAAATGCTTGCATGTTTTTCCCTTGTAGCTGCCAATTGCATTGCTGTGCATTCTTCTGTGGCAATCCATATTTCCAGCTGTTATCATTTTCCTTCTTCTTGCACAACTTCCTTTAATATTTCTAGAAGTGTGAATCTGCTGGTAATAAACACTTTCAACTTTATAAATTGAAAAAGTTTTTGTTTTCCTGTGTTTTTTTTCAAAAACCATTTATTATAGAATTTAAGATCAACAAGTATTTTTTTCTTTTACTACGTTAAAGATATTTTTGTACTCCTTTCTTGCTTTCTTTCCAAATGAAAAAAAATCTGTTGTCGACTGTACTTTTGTTCCTCAGTATGTGATATTTTTCCTTCTCTAGCTGCCTTTTATGTATTTATCTCGTTTTGAACAATTTGATCATAATATGTTTTGCTGTATTTTTTTCAAATTTCTTGTTTTAGGATATCAGTCTTTTTTGTTGTTGAGTTTATTATTTTTCTTCATCATGTTTTGAATTTTTTTTCAAATACATTTTTCTGCACTCTTGTCTCTTTTCTTCTATGGGGATTTCTAGTACATCTAGTTAGGTGGATAAAGTTCTCCCACAGGTCACTGATTCTGTGGTCATTGTGTAATGTTTCCCCTCCTCTGTATTTAATTTTGTTTTCTATTGCTATGCCTTTCAGATTACTGATCTTTTCTTTGGCAATGTCAACTGTGTCATTACATCTATCCAGCATAGTTCACATGACAAGTTGTTTTGATTTCCAGAATCAGAACTGATTTGGGTCTATTCAAATATGTTTTGTGATGCCACTTAATTTTTTTGACATTTGAGCTCAAGTTATAATAATTTTCTTAATGTTGTCTCTGCTATTTTCTAATATCTTTGTCAATTATGGGTCATTTTTAATTGCATGATATTTCCCCTCATCAAAGGTTATATTTTCTTTCTTCATATCTTGCTTCAACATGCTGAAGGCTTGCTTGAGTGCTGAATATTTTTGAGTTTCTGTAAATATTCTTAATTTTTTAATGCAGTTATGCAGAAACACATTGATAATTTTGGGTCTTGCTTTTAAGATTTGTTAGGAAGTCCAGAGCACTGTTTAATCTGTGGGTAATTATATCCTACAATTGAATTCAGGTATTTCTATGTGTTTTACTTAATGTTCTGTGAATCATGAGGTTTTCCAGTATCACTGATAGGAACAGGTATTATTCCCAGTGCTGTGTAAGTATTCACCACTGTTACTTGTAATTTTTTAGTTGTTTTTTCACTGGCATAAGTTAGTTTCCTTACATGTATTTCTTCGTAAGTATTCAGTGGCACAATCAGTGGCAGGAACCCTTTACTGATCTCCAGAATTCTCTCTTGGAACTCTTTCTTCACTAATATTTTGTGCTATAAACTCTTGATATTTCTATCTCCTAGGATTCTCACCTTCATGTTACTAAGGCATCTATAGGACTAACCTGGGTTTGTCCTTATTATGTCCCAGACTCAAAACTCCCTTAGTTCAGTAAGCTTGGGTTTTCCTAGGACTCATCCTTTTCCTCCATTTCTTAGGGGCCCCCTTTTTTATGTTGTGATGTCTGGTGTCTTAGAAACCATTTTTACATAATTTTGTTAATTTTTTTAATGGTTTCATTTAGAAGTATAACTCTGGGTCCTGTTACTCCAGTGTGGACAGAAATACATTTCCCCCCCATTTCTTATTGACACCTCATTTATTTTTTAGTGGAGCCATTATTTACTCTGCTTAATGTCACTTTGTAGGTATTATTGTCTCTTACACTGAGAATGTTTTCATTTTGCTCTCATGATTAATGTATTCCTGAGCTAAATATAGAAAATTAATCAATAAACTTTATTTTTCTCCTAGAAAATGAAAGATATTTAAATTGAATCAACCTTTTATTTATTGCTCTATGCATATACTTGTCATTCTTTTTGGTTTTTACTATATATTTCTAGGTACTTTATCTGTTTAGGTCTTGTAATTCTCCAATTTATGCATTTGGGTATTTTCTTTATTTTGGTTCCACTTATTTGGAAGGAAATTACAAAGATCTGAGCAGAAATAAACAAAATAGAGTCTAATCACATATGGAAAGAATGAATAAAAGTAACAGCTTCTTCTTTGAAAAACTAAGCAAAATTAACAAACCTTTAGCCAGATGAGAGAGAGAACTCAAATAAATAAAATAAATAAGTGAAACAGAAGTGATCACTGATACCACAGAAATACAAAGGATCATAAGAAAAGATAATTTATGCCAACAAATTAGACAACCTTAAAGAAATGGGTAAGTTCCTAGGAATATAAAATCTTCCAAGATGAATTAGGAAGAAAAATAATCTGAACATTATAATATCTACTCACAAAATCAAATTAGTAATTTAAAACTCCCCACAAACAAGTTCTGGAGTAGATGGTTGTATAGGTGAATTTCCCAAACATTGAAAGAAGAATTCATATCTATTTTTCTCAAACTATTTTAAAAATTGTAGAGACAGACACTCAAATTCATTTTCAGAGGCCAGCATTTCCTTGATATCAAATTCAGATAGAGACAGTACAAAAAAAATATATAGGCCAATATCTCTGATTGCCTATAGATGGAAAAAATGCTCAACAAAATATTAGCAAACTGAATTCAGCAGTACATTAAAAGATGACATGCCATGACCAAGTAGGATTTATTCCTGTTAGGCAAGTTTGGTTCAACATCTGCAACATAACTGACATGATACACCTCATAAAGAAAATGAAGAAAAAAACTATATGATCTTATCAATGATGGAGAAAAAGCATTTGACAAAATCCAACATTCATTTATGATAAAAACCTTTATCAAAGTTAGAATAGAGGAAACACATCTCACCATAGTAACAGTCATACATGATAAGCCCACAGTTAAATTCATACTCAATGGTGAAAACCTGAAAGCTTTTTCTTTAAGATCAGGAAGAAGACAAGGATATCCACTTTCACCACTTTCGTTCAACATTGTTATGGAAGTCCTAGCCATACTAATCATAAATAAGGAAGCAAAAGGCATCCAAATTGGAAAGGTAGAAGTCAAACTGTCATTTTTACATGACATGATACTAAATATAGAGAACCCTAAAGATTTCACCAAAAAACTACTAAACTGATAAATTCAGTAAAGTAGAATATAAAACTAATATTCAGAAACTGGTTTCATTTTTATACAACCATAATGAACTATCATAAAAATTATCCCTGGTCATTGTGGCTTAGTTGGTTGGAGCATCGCTCTGTAAACCAAAAGGTCATGGGTTTGATTCTTGGTCAGGGCACATGCCCAACTTGTGTGCTCAGTCTCTGTTGGGGTGTGTACAAGAGGCAACCAATGATGTTTCTCACATTGACATTTCTCTTTCTCTTTCTCTCTCCCATTGTCTCTCTATCTCTCTGTCTCTCTCCTTCTCTATCTTTCTTCTCTTATCTCTCTCTTTAAAATCAATAAGCATGTTCTCAGGCAAGAGTAAAAAAGAGAGAGAGAGAGAGAGAGAGAGAGATGAAGAAAACAATCCCATTTACAAAAGCATCAAAAAAAAAATCCTAGGAATAAATTTAACTATGCAAGTAAAATACCTGTACTTAAAAAACTGTAAGATTCTGAAGAAAAAAACTGAAGAAGATACAAATAAATGGGAGGCTATATTATGCTTGTGGAACATAAAGTATTCACACTACCTGCAACAACCTAAAGATTCACTGCAATTCCTATTAAAATACCAATAGCATTTTTCACATAACCAGAACAAATAATCCAAAGATATATATGAATGCATAAAGACCCCAAGTAGCTAAAACAGTCTGGAAAAAGAAGAAAAAAGTTGGAGACATCATATTACCAGATATCAAACTATACTATAAAGGTTCTAGTAACCAAAACAGCATGGTACTGGATTAAAAACAAATACATTAGTGGAACAGAATCTAGAGAGCCCAGAAATTACCCCACATCTTTATGATCAGTTAATCTGTGACAATAGAAGCAAGAATATTTAAAGGGGTAAAGACAGTCTCTTTAATAAGTGGTAAAAGAAAAACTGTACAAATATATGCAAAAATGAAAATAGACCATTTTTTATACCAAATACAAAAATAAACTCACAATGGATTAAAGATTTAAATAAGGCCTGAAACCAAAAAACTCCTAGAAGAAAACATGGGTGATACAAGCTTTGACATTCTTCTTAGCAAAGATTTCTTTTCTTTTCTTTTTTTTGTATATTTTCCCAAGAGAAACAAAAGAAAAAAATAAACAAATGGGACTACATAAAACCACAAATTTTTGAACAAGAAAGGAAACCATCAACAAAATAAAAGACAATCTACTGAGTGGAAAAAGTTATTCACCAATAATACATCTAATATAGTTTAATATTAAAAACATATTTTTGATTCAACTGACAATTTAATACCAAAACCCCAAACAATCCAATTAAGACTGACTGAAGAAGGTGAAGGGGTTAGGATAGATGCACAACATATATGCATAATGACAATGATGTGGTGATGACCAGAGAGAAGGAAGATGGGGGCTAAATGGAGGTGGGAAAGTGAGGGGGGGCAGTGGGGACATCTCTAATAGTGTCAACAATGAATATAAAGTAAAAAAATGAGTAGACTAACTAATAGACATTTCTTCAAAGAGGATGAGCAATAGACATATGAAAAAAAGCTCAATATCATTAATCATGAGAGAAATGCAAATTAAAACCAGAATGAGATGCCACCTCTCATTTGTCAGAACGGCCATCATCAAAAAATCAACAAACAACAAGTATTGGCAAGAATGTGGAGTAAACACTCCTCATGCACTCCTCATGCACTGTTGAGGAGATTGCAAACTGATGCAGCTATTATGGAAAATAATATGGTGGTTTCTTAAAAAATTAAAAATGAAACTACCATATGACACAATAATTCCACTTTTGTTCATTTATTCTAAAACACTAATTCAAAAAAGCTTATGCACCCCTATGTTTATTGCTACATTATAGACAATAACCAAGACATGGAAGCAACCTAAATGTCCATCAATAGACAAACAGATAAAAAATGGTACCATATATACTATAAAATATTACTGAGCCATAAAAAAGATTAAAATCTTACCATTTGTGTCAACATGGATGGACCTAGAGGATATTATGCTAAGTGAAATAAGTCAGACAGAAGACAAATACCATATACTTTTGCTTATATGTGGACTCTGTTAAGCAAAATAAATGAACATAAAAAGTTTCACAGAGCATTTGGAAGTCATTTGTCCTGAGTGCAAACCATCTTCTGAAGGCCAGCACCTCAAATCCCAGGTTGATTTTGGTTAAGCTTATCTGAATCTTCAGTGACTGGTGCATTCTGCATAATGGGATATGCAATAATACCAGTGAGTCCTTTAAACATTAGCCTATTGACTTTTTTTTTTTTTAAGAAAATGAGTTCCTTTAACTGAATCTATTTTGCACGGGATACCATGGCCTTGCATAAGGCAATCAAGTAATCTATAGATAGTGTAATGACAAAGAAAAATGACCAGAGATAGCTAAAAAATTTTTCTTCACAGATGTTTTTGTTTTTTCCACCCATAACATAAGGAGAAGAAAGATTTTCTCCTTTTGCATTTTCATTCTGAGATTTTCTGCAGAAAATTTTCAAATGTAGAAGTAAATCTGCAGAAGGAAAATCTCATGCTGCAGATTTACTTCTACATTTTCAAAGATATTATTTCAAGTGCCTTGGCTTTATGAGTGGTCTTATTTACAGCTTCCAGCTTGGTACACTTAAAGACACATCGCTTTTCTCCGTATTCCAGACAATACCAAACCCTTAGTTTGGTTACTCTCTTTGATGCCCGGCAAGAGTCACCAGTGTGAACTTGAGTTATCTATTTGAGATTCTTTTTTTTCCTTTAATTTGAGGAAAAAATTTCCTTCTGCCACTTTTTTTTTGAAGTCAGATATATAATAATTTTTGGTCACCATTTATCAATAATTCTTATGAATTTTTGCCTGGCTAGAAATCCATATTAGATCCATATGCTAAGGTTGTCAGGAAACTTTATATAAATTTTTAGATACCTTACTTAATTTATTCTTCATAACGATCCAAGGCATATATCTTAATAAAGAAAAAAAATACCCAAGGTTTAGGAATATCCAATGATTTGAATGTAATCAGTAAATGTTTTAAGTATGATGCAAATCTAAGTCTCTCTTGGCTTTGCATTTAGCCATTAATCTCTATAGTAATAAGTTTAAGAAACAGGGTATTTGAACATTTTATAGATTTTTTTCCGAAAGGGAAAAAGAGCCTCAATTATGTGACCTATATTTGACAGTTGAGTCTGAATATATTGTATGTTCTCAGCAGTTTAAGTATTTTGTGAAATCTGTTCAAATTATTGGTTTGGAGAGAAAGGAGTTGTTCTAAATGAAAAGAAGGAAGACTAATTTTACAGTACTAGATATTGGCAGAAGATCATGTTACGTCTTTTACTTCATTTAAAATATAAAATATAGTGTTTTAGGTTCCAGGGATTTCTAGTGAAGGCTAATGGAGAGCTTACTCTCATGAAAATTCTTTAAGTTTGATTTAATTTGTATAGTGCTAAGATCAGACTATTTAAAGTTACCCAGGGTCAGTCCTTGACACTGATTGTGCTGTAGCTATTAATCTTCAATTAAATAAGCTTCCTTTGGGATTTGTTCTCTTCTTGATTCAGTTTGCTATCTAAGCACCACTCTTCTGTCATTTACATTAAAGAAATCCTTAAAGCTTTCTTGAGTTTATTCTTTTATTAGCAAAATGGGCAGTTACTCAGTAAGTATGGTTAAGTAGATACATATTAATGGTTTATTATTATGTTTATAATATCTTACACCAGAAAATAAAATTCAAATGATCCTTCTCAAATAGTGATATTGTTTTTATAATGTTTCTCCTTTTATCTGTAGAATTTTACAAAGAGTTTCTCAAAATCACATACATTTCAGAAACTCCCACTGAGATTACATAGACCTAAGCATTGTGGCTCTGATGCACACTGATTAGTACTTATATGAAGTGAAGTTCTGAGTTCAAATAAATCTTTTTCTTACTTTCTCATCTATTCCAAATTAATTCAGAAGATAACACCTGTTCTTTTTAGAAATAAAACCCAATAAAGTGAAACCAGTCCCTAAAAATTAATTCTACGTATTTTCCAATTCTCTTACAACAATTGCTAGAGTCACATAGTATATATCACCTGCATGATTATCAAGAAGGATTATGTTGTTGATAGATACTGAAGGATGCAGGGATGGAACTTGGTGACTAAAGTTATAAAAGGTTATGGAGATGGTACACAAAATATCCCTCTTCAGGTATATGAACTATAAGTAGAATGTAAGGTCTAAATGATTCTACTTATGCATCATGAGGATTTGGTCTGATTTTCAGTCTGTCTTGATACCCTTTTATACTTCAGTCCTCTGCCACTCATCTCCAATGACTCCTGCCTGCCTCTGTCCTAACCTCTGGTGGTTTCAGTATGTATCTATCTATTTCATCAGATGTTGGGCACAAGACAATCCAAGCCAATTATTGAGTTTTTTATTTGAGACTGAAGTGAAAGTCAGTCACCCAAAAGCATTGCTCAGTGGGTTCTGGCTTTAGGTCTTCCTGAGGTCTATTCCTGTACCATTAGATGAGACAGAAAATTTTAATTAATTGATTCTAGTGCTATTTTCAAACAAAACCCTGAAAACTTTTGGAGAAATTATTCTAAATCTTGATTAGTCTAGCCAATCAGTGTAATACCATAATTCTTACCAGCCCAGTGTTTATTTGCAGACAAGAACCAATGGCTAAGAATTTGAGAATTAAATTTGAATTCTTTATTTTAAATTTTATTTATTTATTTTTACAGAGAGGTGAAAGGAGGTAGATGGAGATGGAGAGAAACATTGACATGAGAAACTTCAATTGGTTACTTCTCATGTGTGCCCCACCCAGGGACCAAACCCACTACCCAGGTATGTGCCTTCACTGAGAATCAAACCAGCAACCTTTCCCTTTGTGAGATGATACCCAACCAACTGAGCCACACTGGTCAGGGCTAAATTTTAATTCTTAATAAAATGATTGAACCATTAAATTAACTGGTACTATCTCTCCCTATTTAATACATTTAATTTGGAATAAGTCATTCTAATAATTCAGAAAGTTTGCACTGTATCATTTGTTATTTGCACCTAACTAAACTTAAGTGACTTATTTTCTCAATATTGGCATTAATTATCCTATCAATATATTTTTGGTAGTATTCTTATAATTTCCTAATCATAAATTTCTAGAGGTGGACTTTGTATGTATCTCTGTTTAAGTGATATTTATATTGTTCAAGCTCTTGGTATTTACTAAACAAGTGTCCTCAAGGAAGGTTGTATTGATTTATTTCCCAACAGCATTGTATAATCACCAACACTGAAATGATGATGATGATAATGATTATCACTAATGCTTTTTAATCTTGGTCAGTGGTTAGGCTCTAGGTTCCTTGGGGAAAAAAAAAAAGCATTCACCTCTTGAGTTCAACAATTCTAAGGCCTATATTTTTTCCTTAACCATATTGAATCCAAAAACATGGTTGACAAAATTATTTTTTAAATTAAAATAAAAAAAGAGGCTTAAAAAGTTACCTAAATATTGCAGGATGTAGATATAAAAGAGAAAGTGACAACAAAAATGAAAGGCTTTGATTGAGAATCCAATATGATATATATAAAAAGAGTCCTTTCATTGTGAAACTTCAAAAATGTTGTAATAAATGGAGCAATGTAAAGTTAGAGAAAAGAAGAAATGGAGTCCTTTATATACAAATGATACTCAAAATGCGTAATATCAATTACTTTAGAAATCTATTAAAATGCTTCAACACATACTTTTATGTTGTCAAATTGTTAATTATATAAGTAGGAGAATAAAGACATATTCAAACAAAGAAAAGGCTAAAAATATACCTTTTTATAGCCTCTTTTAGGAAGTTCTTTGAAGTTATGCTCCAGAAAATTTAAAAGATAATCCAAGGGGCAATAGGGTGTGGTGTCCAAGAGACATGGTTATAAGGAGACAGGGGATCCAAATTAAGAAATGAAGGATGAGACATTCTAAGTGATTAGTTAAAAATTAGCATATGTGTATTATTCTGAGACATTATAAATTAACTATGTAAATCACTTATGGGAACTAGTGAGGATGGAGTGAGAAGTGGCTCTTTTTAAAATTAATCTGCCAGCACTATTTAATTTTAGCTTAGTAGGAATATACATTACTTTCATATGAATTAAGTAAAAAAGTGTTTTAGGAATAAACCCTAATTCTGTAATAATTTACTTGACCAATTTCAGTTTTTAAAACCATTTTATTATAAGTTTATAATTATGCTTATAATTATGAACATGAAAAATGCACATTGTTGAAAATGTCTGTATCCTAAATATAAACAAAAGTATGTGCCCATATATACAACACCTACTCACTGTCTTCTTTGTCAACAAACATAGTAGGAACTCAGTTTGTGGAATAAGCGAATAAATATCCTTATTTATTAAAAACTTTACAGATTTTTACCTCAGTGAATCCCAATATTTCTGAACTCTTGTTTGTTAGAAAAGACTTGTTAGTCAAAATTTCATGAGAACACATCGTGACTTGAGGAAAGTTGTACCTGGTGCCATGGTGGTTCTTTACTATGGACCCAGGAAACTATGCTCTTGAGTTTCAGATAAGAATTTTTTAATAAGGTTCAAAAGACCCTGCTCCTCTCTTTCCCAAACTCTCTTTTACTTTTGCTTGACCTGCATTTTCATCAGCCTTTTGCATAGTAGACAAAATTCAGCAATTTCTTCATTATAATGAGGCAGAGATGGGGGTTGCGTCTATACTGTGATTTAAATTATGGTAGAAAGTCCTCCCTGCTTCTAAATGTCTGACTTCAACAAGTTCTATCCAAGTTTATATTTTAAGGGAAGAATAGTATTAAAGGGAATATCCATTTTAGGAAGGAACAATTGCTACTTTGTGTTGGGAACTGCCCTGCCTGGTTTCAGAAGCTGTAACCTGTCCCCCCACACACCCCCAGCATGGCTAAGGCTGAGTGAGCAACCTTGGGACCATAAACCACTAAGGAGACAAAACTTATATCCCTGGTAGGGGCACCACCTCTACCCCTTTTATTTCACCTTGCCTGGCTCCCAGTGTTTGTTCGGTTAGCCAATGATGGGTAAGATTCCTCAAGGGAGGGATGACCTAAGACAGGCACAATCATGGGGGTCCCCAGGGAAGGACTTGGGGGGCTATAGCAAAAGGGGGTGATGGACCCTCAACCCTTGGCTTTGACATAGCCTGAGTCCTCATTCTATCTATGAGAAGTTTCCTAATCTCTTGGCCTCCTTACTCTCCTTGATTGACTTAAGCCTGAAACAACGACAGAGGGTGGTGAAGCCCTGTGCTATAAAGGGTGGGTTCCCCAGGGTGATCAGGCCTAAGAAAGGAAACATGAAATCCTGTGGAACCTTCTTTTCTAAGAATGCTCTCAATTAAATGATAAGGGTCCCAGCAGGAAAAGAGTTTGTTTCCCAAAGTTTTGTATCCCTTTAGCTAATAGACTCTGACTCAGAATAATCCCTTGTAGTTCTTTGTATGTTATCTATTGTTTGATTCTTACTGCCTAACAATGATTGATGAGCTTTACCTGTATTCCTGTGTAAACTGAACCCCATAAAAGCCCACTGAGGAAAAGGCTCTTGACCCTTCTCCTTTGAGAGATTGGCCACATCTTGGTAGACTTATTCTCATCTGTGGTGGCTGGGGGGCGGGGCCCTGTGGGCAGAGCACCCCCATAACTTTGGTGACTTCTCATTACTACAAGTGCAAATATTTGGTTCTTAGGTTACATTAGAACTCAGTCTACTTTGATCTGCAATATATAAAAGAGGAGTGATAATTAGCTTTTTTGGCTGCCTGAAAAGGAGGTTGAGAAGGGTGTCAAGCCAAGGCTCGTGGTAGGAGGGCAGAGGTGGGGCAGGGGAGTGAAGAAGTCTTCAGATGTGTCCACCTTAAAAAAGTTATTTGGCAGGAAGAGAGAGGGGAGAGATATAGATACCAGTAACACCTCATTTTCAATTCCCCCAGGGCTCTGGTGCCTGCACAGGGACCTGAAGTAGAAAATGAGAAATATATATGAAAGGAACAGTGATAACTGAAATTCTCTAGAAACATGGAGAAGAGTAGTCCAAGGGTTAATTTGGGAAGAGATGCATTGGTTTGAGTTAACAAAAATTCAAGATTCTTTGTCTATTGGTACAGAGATTCTATGAAAGGGAGAAAAATAAAAGTAAATAAACCATCAAATTATAAGACCTTCCCACATCTGCAGAGCTTAAGATACACCTTGCTTTGCTAAAATAAACTCTGTGGGAGGTCAGATTGCAATGGCATTAGATGCTGAAATGGGGATATTTAGAGAGCCTCTTATCATTTAACCAGAAAAGCATACTAGACAGAAAGGTTAAAAATAAATGTTAGTGCAGGAAAACCACTCTTTGTCATTTTGCTTATCAAAAGGAAATGTCCTCAACTAAATAAACATTTTTGCTACAAAAAATTAATATTTATTCAGCAGAATAAGCTGTTTGAGCATTTTAACAAAGTTACATGTGATGTTGCCCTTTGCTATTTGCATGTGTCTATATTTAATGGTAAACATCCTTCTATTTTTGCCAAAGGTATTATTTTTGCCTATTTAAACAGTAGAATATGATTTTAGAGTCAGAAACAAGAAAAATTTCATTTTGCTCTCCATATAATCCTTCTTTTGTTCTGTTTAATAAAACTGCATTGTGTATTTTTATGAAGCACACCTGGATACAGTCTATGTGTAAGCAATCTGATAAATTAAGTTTGCTAGAGATTTTTTTATAGGCCAATTAAACAATCTTTTACCACATGTGTACATGGTATAAAAAATGCTATTTTTGCCTTCCTGAGTTTGGTGGTACTGCCTACTCATACATCTAATGGCATATTTTGTCATCTGTAGTAAATAAATGTTATGCAACATGATGGGTAATACAGAGAATATTACCTAGAGTCAAACAAGTCAATACACGTTTACTCTTAGAACCCTGTTAGAAATATGACATGAGTCATCCTATCCCATAAAAGCCATAAAGACATTTGCAGTCTGGAGAGATCTTTGAACAGTTGCTGCTATTTCTTTTTATACTTTCCTATATACCAAAGGAGAATGGGAGTCATATGAAATTACTGGTAATTATGGGCAAACATATTCAGAGGAAAATGCAATTCTTCTTTATAACATTTGTGATATGTAAAGGAAAATTTATTTTCTAAAAAAATAGTTCATTTTGAGTGATATAAAAAGTGATCTACAGTTTTTTGACCAGTCTAAATATTATCAAAATCCCGAACAAAAGAAATGAATAGCTTCCTGAAGAAACTGAAATATAAAATTTTACACAAAATTAAGAAACAAAGTCATCCTTATATATAGCAGTCATTAATAGAAAATCATAACATTCTAGAGAAAGTAAACCAGAGATGATGAAATTCAATTTTCTACTCCTGACATCATGCTGCCTTACTACCCATTAAGAAATGGACATGTGCTACTCCACCAAGGGCAAGAGCATAATGACATCTCTCTCCTCCATGATAACCTCTTCCTTCCCATGATGTCTGATGGCTATATGCTGATATAAAGCCTACTACTTATAATTTAACTAGTTTTGGGAGTTATAATAAACTAAGAAGCTACTATATTAAATATTCACTTTTTTGCTAAAAAATAACATTTTCATATAATTAAATGCCATATATTTCAGTGTTACAAAGTTTTTGTTTAAGCTTTATCAAATTTAGCCTAAATATACTTTTAAATCGCTTTTTTTGTCATTGGTAGTTCCTTATGGCATCGACTGACTGATATTTATGAAACATAAGAATGATCAATAATATTTTATTATCTTTTGTTTTAGAGTAAAATGCTGAGACATATTGCTAAAAATCCCAAGGTTTTATTTTTGTTTCCTATTTGATTGGAACTGCAATGTTTTTATCATCTCAATCTCCTTTACCTCAAGTAAATTATATGTCATTTTATCACTATACCTTAAAAGCATTTTGTAAAATTTACCCAGAAGCAGATTTGGAGTTCATTAATTCACACAGAAATCCATTTAGTATCTACTATGTACCAAGCACTTTTCTTGCTCTGGGGATTCAGTGGCGAGAAAGAAGCAGATTTCTCTTGAGACTTATAATTTTGCCTTTTCAATTTGCATATTCATTTTCTCTTTAGCTCCAGAAAATTGCCTTCTTTTGTTTGTTTAATGATAGCTTATCCTTCAGTTTTTTATTTTCTCTTTCTAAAAATCTTAATACTACTACATCAGGCATTTTGAGTGTTTTTTTTCCCCTAAGGTTCATATTTTCCTTTATTCCTTTTATATCGTTTTATTTTTACTTGATACTTTGAATATTATTTCTCCTTGAGTTTCTGGGACAAGATGTTGTTTCTCAACTTTTATGGACTTGTATTAATTTGTCTGAAAAAAACAAACATTTTTCAGCCCCAGAATGTGTGTTGGTGTGATACGATGTGTTTCATTTTCCACAAGACAGACAAAGAATTCAAAGGCTGGCTGGCCAGTGGAGGTGTGTGGAAGAAGTCCTTTTCTAGAACTCTCCCTGACTCAGTGGCAGGAGCAGGACCAGCTCAGGCAATTGGTTGTTCTTCAGCTTGCAGAGGGCTAGGAATAATAGACATGCATATACCGGGCCCAGTCTACCACCCTTAGACAGGAGCACTCTCCAGGCTGTCAGAGGGCCTCTGGGAGAAAGCCCAGCAACAGCTCTTCACAGGGTCAAGCACAGAGTCCCGGTCCTGCCCAGCTCCCGGAATGCCTTGGCT
This sequence comes from Tonatia bakeri, assembly GCA_004024845.1. Lineage (NCBI taxonomy): Eukaryota > Metazoa > Chordata > Mammalia > Chiroptera > Phyllostomidae > Tonatia > Tonatia bakeri. The sequence goes on from PVIA01014182.1 coordinate 25,416, forward strand.
CGGGAGAGGTGATGTAGGAATATGTGTGCAGCTGGATGAGTATTATATTTGCCACATCTACCCAGAAACAGTCCACTGAAAACCAGGGTAGTATTTTCTGAAAGGGACATCTGATCGTATAACTTCCCTGCCTAAAGCATATCAGTAAAACTATAAAAGTTGACTTTTGATTCCTTACACCATCAGAGTACTAATTATTTCCAAACCATCTTTTCTATCATTTCCTTCTCAGCCAGTCACAATGGACAGACTGCTATCAGGTCTCCATACCACATTCCTTCTGAACGGTTCAGAAGTTATTTTTTGGTTCTCCCCCACCTAAAATTGTCTCTTTCTTCCTTTCATTTACTAACTCATCACTCATGTCCTTTCCTCCTTCTTCCCTTCAGCTTGTATTTATTGAGTTCCTATTGTGTGATGAGAGCTAGTTACATGTTAGCAATCAAAGGCAATATGGTCTATGTCTCTTTGGACCTTTTACTTTACCAGGAGTGGCAGGTCAAAAAATAAAAATTAGATAAATATGTAAAATCCAAACTAACATAAATTATGTAAAGAGAGAGGAGATACATTTGTCCAAGGACACATAGTTAATTGAGGGAAGGGGTTGCAATATGAGCTCATGTCAGACTTTTTCAAAAACTCTGTTCTCAACCACAATATTACTTCATATATAATAATTAAAATCATATTGGTTTAACTATTTTAAATACTATCATTTTATTTTTAATGTCACTACTTAGAATATATACTGACGTGTGCCTTGGTTTCAGTCAGAGAATTTAGCAAACAGCAATAGTAGGGTAGAAAGAAAGTAGATTGCACTACTGTTCACAATTTTCACACCTCCCCGTTTACTCTCCCTGCAAAGTGGCTTTGCAGTCCTGCCTGCTAACAGTGTACTGTGTTTCTCCACCTCATGTATACTGGGTAGGTATGTCAATGAGTGGCTTACTGTGTGGCATTGCTTGTGTCAATAGTTGACAAATACAACAGGCTTTACAAAATCATTTCCAAATTTCTGAAAACCTATAGATGTATTCTAATTTTCAGTTTTTAGTTCCTAATGCAGCTATAAATTCATGTAAATACATTTATTGAGGGGCCATTACTTCAGAAACATTTATTTAGTTGTGTATTAAAAAGTATAAATTACTTGTTTAAAGGAATTATAGATCCACATTTTTAGTCAGTAAAACTCTCAATTGAAACAGTGCCCCATATCCTAAAACTAAGATTTACTGATAAATGTAAGCAAAAATATTACTTAAAAAGATGCATATATCCTGGCTTATGCTAACTTTAGTGTTTGTTGTTGTTTTAGAAAAATGGAATTTATATTTATGCATTTAGAAAAAAGTAACTGTTTTTTGTTACCCTGATTAGATAGACACTTTTTCAATGTTGACTGTTTTTAATGTTAAGACTACCACACTCTAATGGAAGTGGGGTCTGGAACCCAGACTTTTATTTGATGATTTAACAGTAGGTAGGGGTGGAAATATAACTAAATAAAGTTCCCAGTTCAAGAAAATCATATAAAACAGTTGGCAGTAACAAAGTTTAGTGGATAACGAAAGTAAAGTGTAGAAGGCAAACTATATCAAAAATGGCTTACACTGAAGCAAATGGAAATTCCTGAGGGGATCAGGAAGATGGCGGCGTTGTGGGGGGAGTCCTGATCCCCTTCTCCACTGCTCGAGGGAGAATTTGGCCAATCTGAGGAGAGACAGAACAGGAGACCACCGATATCGCAACATTTATGAAAACAGAACATCAGAAGTTGACCAGACATTGAAAAAACAGACGGTAGGAGCACGTCTTCGGGAACAAAGGGGCCTGTGCTAGCAGCAGAGAGCCAGCAGGCGCCTGCGGAGAGGGGCGGGCGCCCGCGGAGAGAGGGCCGGCACCGGAGGAGAGAGGGCCGGTGCCCGCAGAGAGTAGGCCGGCGCTTCAGGGTCTGTCTCCGGGCACCTGGGAGAGCGGAGAGTCACCGCCCCGTCCCCATCCCCAGGCAGGGATAGAGAAGCAGAGGCGAGGGAGCTGTGCGCACCCACGAACTTTCTGGGGAGCAGTGAGTGCCCAGTCTGCCAGACCAAGGGAGGCCTTGCCATGGGTGCCCACGCCACCAATCAGGGGAGTGTGTGGATTTGGGGAAGACTGAGACCCCATGGCCGGCTGGGAGCAAGGGAAGCGCTTCTGGAGCTGAGGTGATTCGGAGCGGGCGCACACCCTGCCGGGGTTGCTGACTTTCAAGCCAGGGAGTCCAGAAATTACACAGCGCTTCGCAGGTCCCGGGGGCCCGCGGCAGCAGGGGCAAAGGGAAATACGTGACCCCTCCCAAACCCCGAAGGGTCCATCGCGAAACCGGAAGAGGGACAGGGCTTCCCGAGAGCGTGGAGCCCACAGAGGTGAAGTATGGGACTCCTTGCAGCCCCAGCCCCGGCACCGTGAACCCGGAAGAGAGGCGGGTGCTTCGCTGAGCATAGAGCCTGTGGTGGCGAAGCCGGGGGAGGGGCACAACCCCTTGCCACCTCCGAAGCTTGCGCCCTGAGCCCAGACGGAGGCAGCAATCATTTCTGGGACAGGGTGGTGGCCAGCCCTGAGTCTGACTGAGTTCTGTTTCAGAAGGGTGAAGCGCATTCTTACTGCCTCTCAGCCTGCTTGAACTGGCAGGAACTTTCCCACAAGAGATCACAAAAAAGAGTAGGGGGAAGCTGTGAACACCAGGATACCCAAAAGAGGCTACACCACTGAATCTCACGTATTCTAACACAGAAGTTCACACCATAAACACAAGGAACCAGAATAGACCAGGTTAAGAAACAGAGGTTAACAAGAAGAGTCTCAGGAACAATAACAATGAGAAAACAAA